>JASDQU011178300.1:0-26382 GCA_032191745.1 Picea mariana
TTAAAGGACAACCTGACCATGGCACAAAATCGCATGAAACAACAAGCAAATCAACATCGTAGTGAAAGAAGTTTTGAAGTAGGGGATTGGGTATTTTTAAGACTACAACCATACAAACAGATGTCCCTCAAGAAAGCCAAGAAGGATAATAAATTATCACCAAAGTACTATGGCTCTTATAAGGTGTTGCAAAATATTGGTACTATGGCATACAAATTGGAGTTGCCTGCATCTTCAGGAGTGCACCCAGTTTTCCATGTTTCATGCTTAAAGAAGGTTATAGGCGACAAGATCACCGTTCAAACTATATTTCTAGAACTTGGGGAGGAAGGAAAAATCATATTGGAGCCTGAAGCCATCAGTTACATAAGAATTCGCCAGCTGAGGAATAGATCCATTTCAGAGTATCTCATTAAATGGAGAAAACTACCGGCTGAAGATTCCACTTGGGAAGATGAGTGTTTTATACAGAAGCATCCAGAGTTGCTCAAGCATTGTGGACAACACTTGTCTCAAGGGGAGGGGAATTCTAAGCCCTAATATTGGCTCATTACCGCTTAATTGGGGCATATTGTATTAGTAATGTTATTTTATTTATGTCTTCTTTAGGCCATTAGTTGTAATTATACCTCCTAGTCTCCTATATATACCAAGGAGACATTTTGATTTTGAATCATCTTGTACTTGAACATTTAAGTGGGGTAAAAGGAGGTTGCCCCCTAGAAGAGGCTTATTATCTGAAAATATCTATTTTTCAAGGCGTTGAGTACTTTTTCTGAGGTTTTTCTATGCTATATTGATATTTGGTTCCTAACACAAACACTAACCCACCTAAATTACCTAGTATCCCACTAACCTTCCTAACCCATGTTGACTCCCCTATTAATGTATCCCTAATGTAACCCACTAACCTACCTAGCCTTCTAATCCATAAAACTAACCTACCTTAACCTACATAACATATAAACCTACCTAAATTGAATAAACATATCCAAATAAGCTACAAATTTATAATGAACCAACATGTATAAGATTTATAATCAATCTTATCACAATACTTACACAAGTATTTGAATATTAAGATTATTTGTTTTGTTTATTCAAAAAACATTAGGGTTTTAATAGCATTAAGGTTTTGTTGTTTATTCATTTAGGGCACATTAGAGACATTTGTCAGTTTTTCCATATTATTTTGTGTATCACAATATTTGAATGGGTAAAATGCTAGTGTTGATGCCGTCATTAGAGAAATGGTCACCGTGATGACTACACCCATCGGGAATAAACCTAACCTAGATCAGAATAAATTCATTTGGCAATATTTTTAACATTTGGAAATCACTCATTATCTATGAAGCAGTCTTGAATTCATTTATGCTAGATTCTTATTAGGCAGAAGGGTCTTCTTTTGGTAGTTATGTCAATTTATTCCCATCCCTCAATGTTTTCAACAACCATGGTCGATGGGAACAAAATACATGAATGAAAAACCATGGTCGATGGGAACAAAATACACGAATGATTGCATACATGATTTATAATGTTGAATGCATAAGTACATTCATTATTGGTAAATATATCAAGTCCACCATTCAAAGTCTTACTTTCCTCCTTTCCACCTATTTTCTAGGAGACTACTTGAGGATCATTCTTGGAAAATAAATTCTTATGGATAAGTGGATTACAGGTCCATGATGGCATCATTTCATCCTAATTGTTCAACACAAAGAAACTACTTTTTCGAATACAACACAATCATCATATTCAATCAATATCGTACTAGTTCATAACACATCCATTACAGTCATACCCATCCCAACCTATGATCATGGAATCACTTTAGAATTTTAATATTATAAGGTTAGGAAGCTCCACTTGGAATATGAAGAATCTCTACCCTGTTGCACTAGGGAGAAAGATGTTTGTATATGTTTCAATAATGATATTTAGGAATATAATAATTTAATTTTTATTGATATGTATAATCTCTGGGTAGACACCTCATGTATTGACAAGACCCTCAAATAAATGCTTTAATTTTTTTTTGGGTTGTGAGATGCACTTGCTTACATGCAATAAATTATTCCAGAAACATTATTTATTGTTGTGTACTTGTTATATCAAAATGTTGAAAGTATCATTTTCATGAAATGTATTAGTATGTTCATTGAATTTATAAGTTCATGAATTGATATTTTAAGGTACATTAACTCCAATTATAGTAGTGTCAACAAGAAGTTGGTATATCTGATTAGGAGATCAGACCCTATCACTAGGTTTTTGAAGCACCTTGGAAGTAGAATGAATGGCCTTGTATGTCTTATATGGGGTATTAATTTGAATTAACATGGGTATTAATTGTAGTTTAGTTTCAATTTTCTTTTGTTCAAAATATTTCACTTAAAGGAATGATGGTCATTACTTTTATGGGTTTTAGATTTATGATAATTGCACCACATTCACTTGTTCAACTTGGATAAATATGCATGTTCTTGAATTTGAGTGTTTGTTGGATGAACACTTAAATATGTGCTAAATCCACAAAGAGGTGATATGTCACTAAATTTGGTATTGTATTCACTTATGTTTAAGCTATATGAAGTGTAAGGATGTATAAGACCAATAGGGTTTATGGGATTAAAAAACATGGTAGTAGGGTAGTAATATTTTGAGTTTAAAACCAAAAGTTGTCCTTGGAATGATTTGTTGGCATTGGAAGTCCAACATGAAAGTAACCAATTAGGATCTCCATTAAATCTCATTAACCAAATAAAGATATAACAATAACCAACATAATAAGGAAAAAGGAAATACTTATGATGCATGAATATAGATCCATAACATATGAGCTTATGTCTAATGTGCATCACATATATACTATTTCTCAACCAAGTGGATTCATATCACATGCTCAACTAAATGGAACATAAGTAAACATCATGAATCATTAGAGACACAAATGCACATCATTAAAACATGTACCATTAAAGAGGGAATTACAAGTTATCTCCACTACCTTATGTGCACACAATCTTCCAAATACAAATAAAAAAGTATAATACATCAAGTCATACATGGTAATCCATGAACCCCAAGTATAATACATAGTATATGTGAAACTAAGAACCTATGCATTATGAAAAATTCACCAAATCTATTGTAAAACTCACATGATAATAATATTCCCCTAATGGTTGAATATCCCTTTATTCAATTCCAAGGGGGACACACACCATATAAAAATTGTTTACATTTCCTAAACATTGTGTTGAGGTAGTGTTGAGGCCTCAACATACCCCCCCCAAGTCAATCAACGTATGGATCGTCATTTAAAAGTTTTAATTAAGACTCTTCAAACATGCTTCATTTTATTTGACCTTATTATTTTAATGTTTAATTGGTGTTGGTGCTATTCTATGCATGATTTTTAAGACCCAAGGTTTGGTTTATCAAAGACCAACAAAACCCACCAGACACGGACCCTTTAGGAATCACCTGCATGCACAGGTGAAGTCTCACCTGAGGTATCTATGGGGACTGCAAGAACTAGGCTTCTATAGTGGTAAGGGAATGGGAGGAAAACATTCGATTCATTCTTCCTTATTATGTCATGCATATAAATTTATTCTGTTATGTTATTAAATTACTTTTGATTTAGATTCCTATACTTATCATATTCTAGTTTGCTTTATAGATTTGTTACTATCACATTCATGAATCATTTCACCATTCTTAACTATCATATGAAGCTATTCTGTGATGCATGGAAGTAATATTCATAATCAAACACAAAAACATAGACAACACAAGATTCTGTAACATATGTTTATCAGTCCTTTATTCATCCTTATCAACCTTCGAGTGTTACATTCAATAAATCTGGACTCGGTATCAATCAGTTTGTAACATAACCTACTCTATTGTTGGCCCTTGACCAAGTTTTGAGGAACACTTGGTCATATTTGACCGTTTTTGGGACTTCGACAACTTGTCAAATATGGAGCGCAACACGAGGCGAAAATCATGGAAGCTAGACCTTTTTTTGGGTCCTTTTTGGGTTTTTGGGGATAATGTAATGGGATTGGGATGTCATCCCATGGGTTTACCCATGTTTGGGTTTTTGGGGATAATGTAATGGGATTGGGATGTCGTCCCATGGGTTTACCAATGTTTAGGGATATTTTGTATGTATGTATAAATGTCTAGGTCATATAGAGGAGTAGTGGATGATATATCTATGTGATGTAGGATAAGTGCGAAGGGTTGAATTTGTGTTATCAAGGATTTGTGCATTTTTTGTAAGACTTGCAGAGCCGAGTGCAAGTCCCTGTGAGAGACTGTAGAAGTCTTTGTGCTTTAGTACAAGGAAGAAGGATCTATCGAGTTGCACAGATCTTCTGTCCTATGCAAAGAGGGATTCATATGGCTCTGTGTTATACCCTGATTAACTAAAGCTAATAGAGAAGAAGATTTTGTGGATGTAGCCCTAAGGTGGGGGTCAACCATAGTAAATATGTGTGTTGTGATTTGTGCCTCGACCTGATGTGTTTGTCTCTTCCTTTGCTAAGTACTTTGATGTGTTTAGATAGATCTATTTATGTTTTTTGCTTCTGAGATACGAATGAATGTTAGATTTGGTATGTAAGATTCTTAATGCTTGATCTACCAAATCTAATCTATCTTGTTGTCGTTAAGTGTTGCATTATCTTAGATCTAAGTACATACTGCAATGCTCTGTGCTATCTGTGAAGTATCATGAGGGTTGAATATTGATGAGTAATCTATGATAGGTGATTTCTAAGTGTTATAATCACAGATTTGTGTCCCAACCAAGGTTGCAGACACCTGAGTCTTGCAACCACCCCTACCTCTACCTTGGGTGAGACTTCATATGCTTCGCAGGTGTTGCCAAAAGGGTCGGTAGCTAGGGTTTTGTTGGTGCATTGTTGTAGCGTTGAACCATGGGTCTGACCCTATGCCAACAAATGGTTCCATTGCCGAGACCTGAAACTATGATTTCTCGGAACTAAGCAGAAGAATCTTTATGCAAAGATTCATCCTGAAATTGTGAAAGCTCTGTGCATGGAACTATGCCCTAGTACCCAGTGATCCACTTGATCTAAAAATCTCTGTGCTGAAGAAGGAAGGATAGATCTGAAAGAAAGAAGTCAGATTTGCAAAAAAAGTGGTTGATACTGAAGAAAATAAGTAAGATCTATAAGCTCCGTGCTCCGATAAAGGTAAGAGTAGTTAAAAGTTCTTAGATCTGGAAGCTTTGTGCCTTGTAGAAGTAAAAGAAGTGAAAATTTTTGTTTCTAAAGTATGGATTTAGGTATGCTTGATAGATTTTTTCCTAGCTTGAAAACTAGGGCATTATTAGATGAAAGAATGTTTGATATGAATATATTTGATAAGAATAATGAAAGATATGTTATACCTATGCATAGAAAGAATTTTTGGACTAACCAATGGATGAAGGATCCTAGAAAGAAATTTTTTCAAGATAGCCATTATGACCCTAGAAAGTAGTACAAGAAAAGCTAGGGATCATTGAAGAGAAAGAGAGGAGTAACTCTTTGTTATAGTTGCAGAAGACCAGGACATCTTGCTAAGGAATGCCCTGGGAGAAACCCTAGTTGCCTCTATTGTAAGGCTATGGACCATGAAGTATTGTATTTCCCTAGAATGATTGCTAGACTTGAAAAGATGAATATGGAGCAAGTAAACTCTGAGGGAGATCAAGAGACTAAGATTATAGAAGAACCCCAGAAAGAATCAGAGATTATGTTGTTGAAAATGAAAGAAACCCTGGATGAACATAAAGATGCCAGTTTGTCAGAAATCTTCAAAGAAAAGGAGAAAATCGAAGTAAGAATAAGAGACTTCGACATTGAATGTGCTTTGGATGAGGGAACACCGATGAAAATTATGAAAAAAAGTACTTGGGAAACCCTAGGGAGGCCTGCTATGGTTCCTTCACTAGGAAAAATATGATTGCTTAAAGGAAAAATGGTAACCCTATGTGCCAGGATTACCCAGATAGCTATGAGTACCCATGGAGCTTCGACAGAGGAAAAATTCGAAGTTATTAAATTTATTGAGGACCATGCCCCATTTCTAGCTTTGTTAAGCAAGGTCTGGATTGAAAAAGACCAGATCCGGAGAAAAGAAGAAAAGGAAACCCTAGAATAGAAGAAGCAAGAACTCATGGAATTTATGACTAGAAGGATCACCTACTTGATGGAAGAACAAGAGAACATATATAAGCTATTGAACACCAGGGACTTGGATGTCAAAGCTATAAGAGTATTAGAGGAACCACATAAGACCAAAATACCTAATCCATATGATGAAGGAGTATTACCCTTGGATCTGAAAAGAGAATCTCAACATCGCGAAGTGACTATGTCGAGAGAAGATAAGAATCAGAATGAAAAAAAGGATGACCAAGATGACGCTCACTGGGAAGAAGGCTAGGAAGCTAAGTAAGAAGAGAGCCAAGATTGAAAAGCTATAGAAGACTCCAGAGGAAAATTCACAGAAGGAGAAATCACAGGAATTGAGCTTCATCAGGATATCAGAACAACGACATACGACACTTTGTCGTGGCAAAGCAATATAGTCGTTGGACCAATATACCCATTCGACTTCCACCCCGAATTGACATAAAAACATTAAAGGATCACCACTAGACCGTTGGACCATGCCATAACAGATGGATCAATGTTCATGGAAGATTCATACCCATTGCAAGCAGACCATTGATGAATTTCCTATTTATCTCACCGCGTCGTGCCTGAAGAAAAATTTTTCCAACTGAAAAATAGAAGCTCGCGGAACTAGTGATTGTCTATAGTGATCATTGCAAGAAGATTTTTCATCCTAGTGCAGTATTTTGAGATCATCATGACCCTGATTATCTTTCCCGAGTGCGTATGTCCGACAAGCTCACCAAACTTGAGGAATCCGTCACAGAGGTCCTTCTTGATTTAATGACTAAGAGAGTCATGTCGGAAAGAAAAATGTCCATCGAAGTCCAAGCGTCATCGACGGGAGGAGTGCAAGCCTCCCTATTGACTGCTCGAGTAGGAACATCTCAAGTTGGTGAAGAGAGAAGAACTAATCATAAGGATGACATAGACAATGCGAAGTTAGTTCCATCCATCCTACCAGCTTACATACCTCCTATGAGCAGTGAGATTAATAGGGAAAGTGTCCCTAGAGATTTTGAATACACCCTAGTCACTACATATCAACCAAAAGGAGTACACACCTACCACATAGATCAATACAAGGTTACAAGTCCCGAAATGAACATTAAGAAACTCTTGCCAGTAACCTCCTCACAGCTCTACCTGATCCGATGGCCTGTGGGGTTTCGATGTTCCTCCTCGAGGATTCTCCATCGTCCGTTTGGATTTTTGAACTCTCCTCCNCGATCCAATGCTCGACGATGTTCTTCCTCCTGAAATTTTACTCGATTTTGACTTAGGAGATTTCTAAGTCTGCGAAGACTCAGTCTTTGATCCTTCTAGAGAATGGGTTTCTAGATCCCAATAACACTTTCTGAAGTGTTATTCCTCCTGAGATTTGTCTGGTTCAGAATTTGGTTCTCGCACACTCCTTGCGTCTGAGGGAGTTCGATAGCACAGATTCATGGCATTTTCTCTCTGGCTCGATGCACACCTTGCAGATCTCCCAGTGAAGAGAAAAACAATTCCACAATGTTCCTCCCTAGCTCGATGCACACCTTGCAGAGCTCCAAATGAAGATAAACAATTGAAACTACCCAAAGTATCACAGTTCTATTCACTTGTTTATAAAACATAAAATAACAGGAAAATACACACAGTCCAAGAACAATACATTTGGATCAATTTTCCATTTTTTTCTATTCATAAGTGGCCACTAGCTACATAATACATACAAACTACAGTATCTCCAAAAGCTGATATTTTCTACTCACTTGCAGTTCTCTCACATCTCAATTTCTCTCTTCCCTCTACCTGTCTCTAACTGGCTTACATAATTTTACATAACCCAAAATATCCCTAGGGTTTCCCCTGGTTACTTGCCTACTCTAAACCTTATCCTACGCTATCTTAGATCAGTTGCTTTCCAGAGCCGAAGTGGAAACTTTTGCTCTATTTTACAATTTCAAAAACTTGCTTCAAAGGGAAAACCTGACATCGGTTCAAGCAAGTCTCCGAAGGTGAATTTCAGCACTGAGTGGAGGCGAATTCTGAAATCAGTTGGACTACCATGTTGAAGTTCTGGGAGAACTCTCATGCATTTGGTGGTCTCACCTCTGTGCGCTTGCCAACGATGCTCCTGCATCATACTCCCCTTGGCAAAAATTCATGGACTCCTGCCCATGAGCTCCTCTACTGACCTTCCCTGCTTCTGGATAGCAACTTCATTTTCCCAACTGGCATCTTCTATTGGACATCGCTTCCATTTGACCAGATACTCAAAATAATTCTTCCTCCTAGTCTTCTTGCCACTCCTCTAATCCAGAATCTTCTCCACCTATAGCTTCTCTACCACAGGCATCTGCTTCTCCCACTGAATCTTTCCTTGATCTTTTGATCCTTCTGTGTCGTCTTTCCTGTAAGGGTACAGGTCTGAGATGTTGAATATGGGTGAAATTCCCACACCATCTGGCAGCTCGATCTCATAGGCATTTGCATCAAACTTCCTCAAGATCTTACAGGGTCCTATCTTCTTCATCTTCAATTTGTTATATGTTCCCCTAGGGAACCTTTCCTTCTTGAGATGTGATAAAACCTAATCTTCCACTTCAAATTGAAGTTCCATGCAATGCTTATCAACTTTGTGCTTGTATTTCTAGTTAGAACTCTGTAATTGTTCTTTGATCTGGCTATGTAGTTTCTACATTTCAGTAGCAAAATCCTTTGCTCCAGCACTTCTGATCTCTCCCTGTTCCAAGTCTCTTAACTTAGATACTCCCCTGGGTTGCATTCCATAGAGTATTTGGAATGGGATCCTTCCAGTGCTCCTATTTGGTGAGTCATTGTATGCAAATTATGCTTGTGGCAGAATCTTATCCCACTGGTTATGGTGTTCAGTAACCAGAGTTCTCAATAAGTTTTTGAAACTTTTGTTTACCACCTCAGCCTACCCATCTATTTGAGGGTGATAAGATGAGATGAAGGACAAATCTATCCCCATATTCTTCCACAATGTCCTCCAAAAGTGACCAACAAATTTTGTGTCTCTATATGAGACAATGCTCCTGGGTAGACCGTGAAGTCTTACAACTTCTTTGAAAAACAGATTTGCAACGTGTGTTGCATCACTGGTCTTATGGCATGGGATGAAATGTGCCATCTTTGAAAACCTATATATGACCACAAATATGGAATCTAATCCCCTTTGTGTTCTTGGCAATCCCAACACAAAATCCATGCTTATTGCATCCCAAGGCCTCTCTGGTATTGGCAATGGTTGATACAATCCAGTGTTTTGTATTTTCCCCTTTGCATGTTGGTAGATCCTACATTTGTTCACAAACTTTATTACCTTTGTTCTCATACCTGGCCAATAGTATGAACTGCTCAACTGTGCAAACATTTTATCATGGCCGAAATGTCCAGCCAATCCTCCACTATGCTTCTCCTTCAGAAGATTGTCCCTCATTGAGCATCTTGGTATGCACAATTGATTTCCTCTTAACAACAATCCTTCTTGAACCATATACTCTATCCACTGACTCTTATCTCTCAGTACAGGGCTTGTACATGCTTCGTAGGCCTCCTTGAAATCTATATCATCACAATACATATCCTTAAGGTGTTCAAACCCCAAGGTCTCCACTTGGAATTCCTGCAGAATTAAACATCTCCTGCTTAATGCATCAACAACCTTGTTAGCATTCCCAACAATATGTTTTATGACAAAAGTAAAATTTTGCATAAATTCAACCCATTTTGCATGCCTCTGATTCAATTTTTCTTGTTGGGCTATGAATTGTAAAGCTTGGCTATCGTTGTACAGGACAAAATCTTATGGGAAAAGATAATGCCTCCATTTCTTCAATGCTTGAATGATGGCATAGAACTCCTTGTCATATGTGGAGTATTTCCTCTTAGTCTCATTCAACTTCTCGCTGAAATAGGCAACAAGTCTATTATCCTGACTCAAAAAAACTCCTATTGCAACTCAACTTGCATCACATCTTACCTGAAATGTCTTCCCAAAGTTCGGGAAGATCAGAATTGGTTGTTCTATTATCTTCTCCTTCAGTATATTGAAGCTCCTTTCAGCCTCCTCTGTCCATTTAAAGGACTTGTGCCATTTCTTCACTGTATCCATCATTGGTGCACAAATTCCACCGAAGTCTCTAATGAACTTTCTGTAGAAACTTCCTAAACCATGAAAGCTCCTTACCTTGAACATGCTCCTTGGTGACGACCATTCTCTGATCGCTTTCACCCTCTCTAAATCCATATTCAGTTCATTCGAAGAGATCACAAAACCCAAATAGATGAGTTCATTCTTCATAAAAGAGGACTTCTTCAAATTGATCAACAACTCCTCCTATTGTAGCCTCCTCATTACCACCGTTAGGTGCCTCAAATTCTCTTCTTTAGTCCCGCTAAAGATCAGTATATCGTCCAGATATACAACCATGAACTTACCAATGAAATATTTTAGAATTTCATTCATCAGCCTCATAAAATTGCTTGGGGCATTCGTTAAATCAAATGGCATAACTAGCCACTCATACAGACCTTCATTCATCTTAAAGGTTGTTTTCCATTCATCACCTTCTCTCATCCTGATTTGGTGATATCTACTTTTTAGAAAAGAAATTTTCTCCACTTAAGCAGTCCATTAAATCATCCATTCTCGGTAAAGGAAATATGTACCTGATGGTGATCTTGTTTATGGCTCTCGATTCTATGGACATTCTCCATCCTCCATCTTTCTTTGGGCTGAACACAGTTGGTACTATGCATGGGATCAGACTTTCTCTGACCAAACCCTTATCCAACAACTCTTGTATTTGGTTCCTCACCTCCTCATTCTCTCAAGGTGTTAATCTATACACTGCTTTGTTTGGCAGGATTTCACCTAGTATCAAGTTGATATGATGACTGATACTCCTGATGTGATCCGGATTATTTTCGGCACGAAATGAGAGTGGAGATATAATAAAGAAATGCACAGAGATATTGCAGATATTCAATAATATAACAGAAATGTATCAAATATGCAACCATAAACACAGATATACAGTAATACACGATTTCTATTAATCAAAGAAATGTACAGAGACTGTAAAAATACAGAGTGAAAGACTCGCTAGAATGGTGGCAGCTTATCTCTGAGAAGAGATGTGTCGGCTACTCGCATTCACAAGAAGATGGTTACAATGAGGCTCTGGAGGCATTTTTACAATAATCGGGAATGCCAAAAGTCCTAGACATCCAAAAACCTAACCCTAGGAGATGAAGCGCCAAAAGTCATGTGGGCCCCGTTTGGGTAAGTTGGTGCATCAACTTCCCGGGGTCGTAACTTTTGCATACAATCTCCGTTTTAGGCGTGTGATAGCTCGTTGGAAAGGTATCACCGAGGAGATTCATTTTGGGGGCTCAATCATGCCTTTGGATATCATTGAGCACCTCGATCTAAAAAAAACTTCATTTAGGCCTTCAAAATGGCCCCGAAAGTTAAACCTGCTAAAAATAGTAAATTGCCAAAATGGCCAAAAAACTGTTTTGAGCCATTTGGAAAAGGTGGGTGGCCCTCAATATCCACCTGGATCATGATGGGTGACAATGAGTTTGGCATCTCATCCACCACTATATCAATAAAATCATCCAAAATCTCCTAAACTTGTTCAAGTAAATCATGCATTGATGTACTCGTAAGGATGACTCTGGGCTTCCTCACCACAGGGAACTACATCTCCTATTCTTCCTTGGCTTCCTTCAGGAGTTCCTTCCCACTCATGAGAAGTATGCTTGTGCTGGCTTCCTCTTTCGCTCTCTTCTCCTCCATTGGCAGTAACATATGCATCCTACCATTCTTCTCCAATGTGTATTTATTCTTCCTTCCATCATGAATGAAATTTTTGTCAAACTTCCATGGTATTCCCAACAAAGTGTGGCATACGTCCATGGGAATTACATCACATAGGATTTCATCTTAATATCCTCCTATTTTAATTTCAACCAGGCATTGTTTAGTAATCATTACCTGGTGTCCTTTTTGCATCCATGAGACTTTGTATGGCCTTGGATGTGCAGTTGTCTTCAACTCCAATTTCTCCACCATCTCTATGGATACTAGGTTGTCAGTACTCCCACTATCAATGATCACCTTGCACACTTTATCCTTAGTCTTGCAAGTTGTCCTGAAGAGACTGTTTCTCTGCACTGGTTTTTCAATTTCTACCCCTGGTTTTAAGAGAACTTTTCTCAACATTAGGGATGCTCCATCCTCTGCTCCTTCTGCCTCAACATCTCTTTGTTGTGCTTCTGAAATGTGGGCTTCTCCTCCTTCCTTATTCTTCTCGGGACATTCCCAAGACATGTGCCCTACCTTTCCATAGTTATAGCACCATACTCCTCCTCTGCCTCTTCCTCTAGAAGAGTTTCTTCCACCATTCTGTCTCCCTCATGAAATTCCTCCTTGTTCTGAGTGATTTTGTGGTTTCTCATCCTCATCCTTCAACTGATGTGCTTTGTCATGGTTAAATCCCTTTCTTTTTCTTTGGACAAAACTTTTTCCTCTTCCTCACTGGTTCTATTTCCTGGCCAGCTTCTCCTCTGCCTTCATTGCAAACTGATAAGCATCTTCCACAGTATTCACTGACATCATGCTCATCTTGTCCTGGACTTCATATCTCAAGCCATTTACATATCTGGTGACTTTTTCTTCGTCTCTCTCCCTTTGTCTGGTTTTGATGTTCAGCCTGTAGAACTCCTCAGTGTACTCCTTGACTTTCATTCCTTTATGTCTCAGGTTCTGTAGCTTACTAAATAGATTTATCTGGTAGTCCTTGGGTATAAACTTAGCCTTCAGCTTGGATACCATCCTGTCCCAACTCTTTATCCTCTGTTTGAATTTACCTCTCCTCTCAGCCTACAGTTCATCCCACCACATTGTTGCACGCCTTTTTAGCCTGGTGACTGCCTGCTTCACCTTCTTTTCCTCATCGACATATTCATAGTCGAAGTGTTTATCCATGGACCTTATCCATTCCAACAATTCTTCAGCATCTAGATTTCCCTCATACACGGGGACCTCTATCTTAGCTCTGCCTTCCAATCTGGAAACTTCTCTCAACAAACGTTCTTCTGCAGCATCCTCTCCTACAGCCTCTTCAACCTTAGCCTCTTCACTTTCTGCATCATTGACATCCCCAATGTCAAGTGCTCTTCTCTGTGCTGCTTCCATTTCTTCCATTCAGCTGCAAAACTCTCGCATCTCCCTTTCTACAGCACAGTTGGCTAAAGGTGGATCTCATCTTCTTAGCGACATTGTGTCGATTGTCTCTGAGTTTTCTATCTCCTTCTTTTTCCTCCTTCACCTGAAATCTACAGACAAAAAACATGCTCTGATACTACCTGATGCAGACCCCCTATCCCTCCTAAGGGCTGTGCGACCTCCTGGTTAGAATATTTTGATTCTGGAGCCGAAATGGATCTTTTGGTTCCAAACTGGAACCCTTCAAACAATTACACAGGTCCCTTATGAATGCTCAGTTGGATTTTTTGGGTGCCAAGTGTGCGCTCCCATAGCACGTAACCAAGGGCTGTGACCAAGTACCAAGCTGAAAAGGTGATTAATGGGGACCAGGACTTCCCAAGTTAAGTGTCCTGTCTTCTGGTCTCTTGAATCTTCGATAGCCGAAATGTCGAAATGGCCCGACGCTCGCTCCTTTGGGATTTCTCGTTTTGCAAAATTTGGATGCAAGGGATATCCTTGCACCCTAGGATCTATGATCTCCAAAAATATGAAATACCCAGTGCCTATTCTTTCAGGATTTTGCATTTCACGAAATCAGGATGCGCGGGATGTCCTTGCTCCTTAGAACCTCCGGTCGCTGAAAAGATGAAATGCCCAACACCTCTCGATTTCTGGATTTCGCGTTTCACAAAATTAGGATACAAAGAGTATCCCTATTCCTTGGAGTCTCGAGTCGTCGAAAAGCTAAAATTCCTGGCACCTATTAATTTTGGGATTTTGCGTTGCGAAAAATCAGAGTACAAAGGGTATCCCTACTCCTTGGAGTCTCTGGTCGCCAAAAAGCTGAAATGTTGAAATGCCGAAATGCCTTGGCATTCAATCAACGACTCACAATAATCCCTGTGATCAATGGCTCATGTCAAATTGTGATTTTTCTATTTCATGATTCGAGGTTCTGAGGGACAAGAACCTCTATCTTTCTAACTCCCAATACCTGAAGTCCTGAAATGGACCAATGGTCTAGATCATCCTATGATTGACGGCTTTGATCGAATCACAACTTCACGATTTCATGATTTTGGGTTCTAAAGGGCAATAACCTCTGTCCTTCCACCTCCCGATACCTGAAGTCCCGACATGAACGTCAAGAAACTCTTGCCGCTAACCTCCTCACAGCTCTACGTGATCCGGCGTCCTGCAGGGTTTCGTTGTTCCTCCTCAAGGATTCTCCACCATCCATTTAGATTTTTGAAATCTCCTCCTAGATCTATGTAGGGTTAAAGCATGTGCTCCTTCCTCCAATTGGACGACCTGTAGGGATTTCCACCATGATCCAACGCTCAACAACGTTCTTCCTCCTGAGCTTTTACTTGATTTTGACTTAGGATATTTCTAATTTTGTGAAGACTCGATCTTTGCTCCTTCTAGGGAATGGGTTCCTGGATCTCGATAACACTTTCCAAAGTGTTATTCCTCCTGAGCTTTCTCTGGTTCAGACTCCATTTCCCATGCACTCCTTGTGTCTGAAGGAGTTCTATAGCTCAGATTCATGGCATTTTCTCTCTGTCTCGATGCACACCTTGCAGAGCTTCCAGTGAAGAGAAAAACAATTCCACAGTGTTCCTCCCTAGCTTGATTCACACCTTGCAGAGCTCCAAATGAAGAGAAACAATTGAAACTACCCAAAATCTCATAGTTCCATTCACTTGTTTATAAAACAGAAAATAACAGGAAAATACACACAGTCCAAGAACGACACATTTGGATCAATTTTCCATTTTTTTCTATTCATAAGTGCCCACTGGCTACATAATAATACACTACAGTAGCTCCAAAAGCTGAGATTTTCTTCTCACTCACAGTTCTCTCAAGTCAATTTATCTCTTCCCTCTACCTACTGCTAACTGGCTTACAAACTTTTACATAACCCAAAATATCCCTAGGGTTTCCCCTAGTTAATTGCCTACTCTAAACCTTATCATACGCTATCTTAGATTGGTCGCTTTCCAAAGCTGAAGTGGAAACTTCTGCTCTATTTTAAAATTTCAAAAACTTGCTTCAAAGGGAAAACCTGGCATCAGTTCAAGTGTGTCTCCGAAGGTGAATTTCGGCACTGAGTGGAGGCAGATCCCGAAATTAGTTGGACTACCATGTTGAAGTTCCAGGAGAAATATCATGTATTTGGTGGTCCCACCTCTGCGTGCTTTCCAACGATGCTCCTGCATCACAACTACAAGATATGGCCAAGAAAAAGGTAGTGCGTGATAATGTCTAGTGTACTATATGCTTCACTGAAGGTCACAATAGAAATGATTTCCCCACGCTGGGTAATTACATAGCGATGATTGCACCGAATCCATTCCCATTAGGACCACATACCAAATGGTGTGATATTTGTAGGCAATGGGGCCATATACCTTCTTATTTATCAACACTCTAGAAGTATTAGCATACTATCATACTCCATTCTGTGAGTTTTGAAAATACATGGGCCATGACGTGAACAACTGTTGGTTTCTACAGATGATACAAGAGAAAACTCTAGATGATTTTCAGGTTCATGAAGAAAATGATTTGATAGAGGAGGATACCAAGGAGGATAGAGAGGAGTATATGGAGGAAGAAGAGGAAGAGGATGTAGTTATGGTGGAGGAATACCACCTACATACTTTAACTGTGGTAAAGTAGGAAACTTGTCACACTTCTATACTAAAATGTGTGCACTCTCCAGATATTGCCACAATGTAGAGCATGTCATGGAAGATTTCCCAAACTTGTTGGAAAAATGGGAAGCGAATAAGGGACATCGAAATATGATGATTGCAAAGCCATGTGAAGGTCAGAATCCAAATGAAGAATTCAATGTATGATTAGTTACTCGATGTTGGACATGCGTTTTAGATAAGTCTTGGGATCTGTGCCATAAAAATTTAAAGAATAAAAGGCAGTTAGAAGATAGATCAGAGCACACGATGGGAGTGAAATTTAAGGAGTCAAAGCATGCAATAGGAGGAACGTGACAGAGGGGTGCAGAAAAGGTGGAAAATGGTTATAAACCATTAGGATTTTCTGGACATTTTGTCCACTTTGTAACCATGTTGTAATGGGATTGGCCCTATTTTTATGTATAAATATGTAAAGGTTTTTTGGATAGCAGTGTGGAAAGAATAAAATATTATGCTTCTTTGTTGATAAGTTGAGTTTTGGATAAGTATTCAAAGTTTATGACTGAGGTTTGTGGGAGGTAGTATCACACTATAGTAGAATGACTAGGAAAGTATGGGTAATGTTTATTGTTGCATATTTTTGTAAGTGCAGTGCACAACTGTAAGGAGATTATAAATGACTAATATAAGAAGCCAATCATTGTGGATGTATCCCAAATTGGGGTGAACCATGTTAATGTATGGTGTCCTTGTGTGTTGTTGTTATCTGTTTTCTTTTTGTTATGGTTATTGCACACACTTAATATGAATGCATGGCTAATATGAATAAATTGGTTGATGTTTCTACGCACTAGATGAATATTTTGATTACATGTTAGCCTATTATTATGGAGTACCATGCATGTGATGAATGAATGAATGTTAAGTAGGATAATGCCGTGCACAAGATGTACTAAAAGATAAGTAATTTTTAAGTGATTGCAACAACACACACAATAAATAAATGAACAATGCATAGTCTGAACATGTTGAATGCCTCACCTCCTCTCATCAATGTAGAAACTCGGTTTCTACAACCTCTCTAGATGCCTCGGGTGGGACTTCACTTACTTGTAGGTGATGTCGAAAGGGTTGGTGTCTAAGGGATTAGTTGGTTATTTATATTTGAGCCTAGGGTTTTCCTTGCACACCAACAAATGGTTCGATCACCGGGACCGAGATCTATAATTAAGGGGAATGTTTTTGGAGGCCAAATAAGGAAGATATATCTGAATTACTAGAAAGGAAGGCATGCCAATTTTCTAGAGAACAAAATAGGAACTTGTGGATCAACGATGAACAATAATTGCAAAATTATGTGTTTACAGATCTGCATGAAATATTCTTTGATAAATTTATTATAACTTTGACTGAATGGTTAGAAAGGCTAGTGGAGAATATTGGAAGGTTCCAAGATGAGGCTTCAAGAAACTAGACTCTTGAATTGATCAGAAAGTTGAATACAATGAATAAAAAAGTTTCTCACGCAATTGATTTTTGGTTGAATAGTATATTGGGGGGTTACATTTCATAGTTTGCAATAGATTGTACCCAGTCTTATAGCATCATAGAAAGGGAAATTTTCAAGGGCTTTCACATAATGTTTTTGAATACATTATCTACTTGGATAAATATGTTGTTGTGCGACAAGAATGTTATGAAAATGGAATCTGACTGCTAGGCACCTACATGCACATAGGGAGACCAGAGAATGAGTAGAGAATGATCTGAGAGTGGAAAGAGGAGAGGGAAAGGATGAACATGAAATGGATGGACTAAGGATGTTGAGAGAGGAAGACAGTGAGTTAGACGAATATATTGGAGTATTGCATAGTGGGAAAAGGTTTAGGTATAGTAAGAAGGAGACTATGGATGAGAGAGACAAACACTATGCTTTAGAGGAAGGATATCCCTATGTAGTTCTCCATATCACACTGAACATAAAAATAAAGGAAAGAGAAGAGGATACTCAGTGTAGTCTAAAATAAGAAGGAATCCCATCTCAGATCATACTCTGTGTCAAACCCATGACCCCGTGTGCATCACCTAGATATGAAGTAAGAACCAGAACTTTGTCAAGATAAATTATAGTTAGTGAAGGAAGTAAAAATAGTAGTCAGAATAGTGGAAGTAGCACAACGAACTAGAGTTAGTCAACATAACCAAATATAAGTACAACAAAAAGTAAAATGGAATAAATACATAATACATTAAGGATGTCTGAGTTCCATGGAGTGGGGTCAGAAGACCCAGAGAAACTTTTGTTTATATGTGAAATGATATGGATTGTGAAGAATGTCTAGAATGAGGCAACAAGAATTGTGCAGCTAGGAATGACATTAAAAAATTATGCATTGGTACGGTACATGAAATATTAGAATACCACCCCGGTAGGATAGTCAAGAACATTGGTATAAATTAGGCAATATTTATTGAAAGAATTCTAAAATCCAAAATATGAGTTGTAGTACATCACAAAGATGAAAAAAATTAAGCAAGGATAGACCGAGCAAGTTTGGGATTTTGATCATAGGTTTAAGGATGTGATGGGTATGTTGACATTCCATATTCCTGATGAACAACATAGAGAATGGTTTATTGCAAGTTTATTGTTGCACATTCACTGTCCTATGACACAACAAAAATTCATGTTGTAGCTGAAAGATTTGGAGATTGCTATGAATTTAGAATCATCCCCTGTTGGAGACATTGCAGGGATGACATAGGTTTAGTCATAGTTGGATGCATTAATGATCTAGTTATCAGAACTAACGAAAGGAAAGGAAAGGAAAAACATGAACAAGAATTGTGCAGCTAGGAATGACATTAAAAAATTATGCATTGGTACGGTACATGAAATATTAGAATACCACCCCGGTAGGATAGTCAAGAACATTGGTATAAATTAGGCAATATTTATTGAAAGAATTCTAAAATCCAAAATATGAGTTGTAGTACATCACAAAGATGAAAAAAATTAAGCAAGGATAGACCGAGCAAGTTTGGGATTTTGATCATAGGTTTAAGGATGTGATGGGTATGTTGACATTCCATATTCCTGATGAACAACATAGAGAATGGTTTATTGCAAGTTTATTGTTGCACATTCACTGTCCTATGACACAACAAAAATTCATGTTGTAGCTGAAAGATTTGGAGATTGCTATGAATTTAGAATCATCCCCTGTTGGAGACATTGCAGGGATGACATAGGTTTAGTCATAGTTGGATGCATTAATGATCTAGTTATCAGAACTAACGAAAGGAAAGGAAAGGAAAAACATGAACACGTTTAGTGTATTACATATAATACATAGGGCCATCATAAAGACAAGTGTCCAACATTTGCGCAATATATGGATACAAGAGCACAATAACCATTAATAGGAGGAGTGGGGTATTGTGAAATATGCAAGACATGGGGGAATCATATGATTTCTTGTCTGTTATCACATAAGTACTAGAGTACACCAAGGAATTTATTTTACAATTTTTTTCAAGTCTGTAGGACATGATGAGAAGGATTATCATTCCTTTCACTTAGTGAGAGAGTTCACTTTGGATGCGTGCAAAATACAAGAATAAAATGTTGTAGTAGAAAGAGGAGTTCCTTAGTACAATACACCGAGAGGATTCAATTATGGTGGATGAGGAGAATTGGGAAGAGGTAGAGGATGAGGAGGATTTGGAAGAGGTAGATGACAAGGAGGATTTGGTAGAGGGGGAAGAGGACCAATTATTTTTTATAATTGCAATCAATTGAGACATTTAGAAAGAAACTGCCAAAATACTTACATGACATGCATGTACTGCAAAGCATTGGACCATGTGATAGAAGATTATCCTCACTTTATAGAAAAATGGTAGGAAAGAGGAAACCATAACCAGAACCAGAACATACATATGATAACTATAGAACAATGTGATGATCAACCCATAATAGAAACAATTACGTGTAGAGGATCTAGAACTAGAGAAGATGTGATAGAAAAGAGAAAGGGGATCAAGAAATCGGTAAGAAAATTAGTTGAACATATGCCAACATTTAACCCACAGAAAGAGAGAGAGAGATATCAACAAGTTAGGAAGGAGATACTAGGGCCGGACTGGATAACATTAATGTCAACAATGCCACTAGTATATGATATGCCATTAGTGTATGATCACACTATTCCAAAAAGGTCAGTCAAGAAGGCAGGAACCTTGAAATATTTTATAAAGAGTTTCTTAGAATTGATGAAGGATGAGACAACGTTGGATTCCCTGTGTGGAATGATCCATCAATGTACCCTAGATAGAGAAGTTCCAGCCGCAAAGAGAGTAGTGAACCATGTATTTCACAAGAAGAGGACAAATAGAGAATTCAGACGTAATGGACAGATAGGAGATTATGACATGGATAAAATCATTTTGAACTTAGTATATGACATGAATGTTCTTCCCAGGAAGACGCGGGAAATGATGGGGAAGCCTAAATTGGCAGTGTTCCTCTGATGCAATGAACTGAAGTTTTTGGTGCTACTACAGAGGAAAGAAAAATTCTGATGGAGATGTAGGATGAAGTAGGTACCAATAGAGAGAATGCAATATGAAAATTATATGTATTGTGGAACCAAAATAAATTGTTGTTTCTCTTCCTTGATTGAAAGTATGTAAACTACTATTGTTCTACCTCACTTGAAGGTTTGGAAACTATTACTTCTCTCCCCCACACTAAGATATTTGCATGTCCTCATGCAAATGAAGTAAGGAAGCTGATATGTGCATGGATAATTTTTAAGGGTGCTTGACGACTGAATGCACCTCGTGAAATATTGAGATAACATATGAGAGTGAGGCTTGCTTGATTGAATTTTTTTTTTTTTCACAGGCTGTATATTCTATCTTTGGAGAACATTTTTTATTTTCCACAAATATTTCAAGAAGTTTGAACATGGCTGATGTTAAATTGGAACTAATCTAATTCTATTACGATAATTCTAATCACTTCTATCTGTGATCAGTTTATTGAATTTATTTGAAACTTTACATTTCAAAGGGAATACAATAACTTTCACAATTCCTATCAATTTCCTGTAATTACTAGAAATTGGACTTAATGCCTTATTGATGAATTCTACCCGCCAATAACCTGGTTTTCAAGTAGAGTTCATGCTTAGTTGCACCAATAACCTGGTTTTCACAACTAAGCTTATTTTTCTCTTTACCTTTTATTTACTTGTTTATTTATTTTATACTATCCTACTCTACTTGAAAAAGAAAAACTCTTCCAAGTGTAGGAATACTTCTGATGCATCCCTTCACATAGAAAGATATCTAGTGTACTCATACCCAAATATGAAAAATATACCTTAATGGATATCGAGATATGAGAGGCCAGCTTCTTTTGTATATATGTTGCCAAGAATTGTTGAAATATGGATTGAAGCTATAGACTGGTTGTTACACGTCAAAATTAATCACTTTGATAGTGTCACAAGTGTCGTCATTACAAAGGTTGCAAGTGTCACATTTTTCTCACAAGGTCGCAAGTGTCGCATGTTGCTCACAGGTGTCACAAGAAAGCATACTTCCATGATGCCTATGTCGTGCCTATAATGACATGAGAAAGACACTTGAAACACCTCAAACATTTGATTTGGAAGAGGAGCAATGAGTTAGCAGGCTTGCAAACCTTTTTCCATCTGAAAGCACCTTAAAAACTGAGTTTTTGGAGGGGAGCACTCCCCCTTACACTATCTCGGAGCACTGGTGCTCCCCCTTACACTGTCAGGGAGCGTTATAAAGCTCCCCTGGCTCTTTTGAAGGAGTGCTATAGATTTTGATAGCACCGGCGCCCCCCTAAAGCCTACTAAGGAGCGCTACAACACTCTAATGGTCCTTTTGATGGAGCGCTACCTATTCTAGGCAGTAGTTAAGCTGTTGAGATGAATGGGAGAAGCATCTTTTCATTCTTGGAAGGCAGTTGGATTCGAATCCCTAGTCCAGCCATGATCTTAGGGTAGATCCTCAACTGAAGGAGGCAAATCCTCAACTTCCCCAAGGATTTCTCAAGTGGTGAAAGCCTCTCCAAGGCTATATAAGAAAGCTTTCTAATGGTGAAAGAGGATGGGAAATGAAGAATTACACCAAACCTATGATGTCATAAGTGGTGCTCAAATAGAGCTGATGGAGGAGGAAATGCTAGCATGAAACCTATGATCTTGTAGGAAACACACAGTCAACCAAAGGAGAGTGATCAGTGAAGCTGTTGTTATCTAGGTTGTGGATCTTTCAGGCAAGGGTTAGATGAAGGGGACTTGACGAAGCTGTCGCATTCGCATCTATGATTGTAAGCACTGTTGTCGTTATTCTCATTAATATGACACGCTTGGCCTATTTATTTATAGTTTGTGTCTGATGTTACATGAACTTATCATTGATAGATAGATTTGTTTTCAAGCTAATATCAATAGAGTAGGAAGTGGTCATATCTTGTTTTGTCCACAGGATCCAGCGAGGAGAAAAGGATCGAAGTGCAACTCGGAGCGTGCAGGGACAAACGTTGATAAAAAGGTACTTCTGTTATCCTCCCTTCTCATATGTTAGTTTGGATAGATTTGAAAGGAAGTCAGTGTCCATGTTAAGCATTTTCTGTCTTAGCGTTAGGGTCAAGCTCTTTGAGGCAATCTACCTGTCCGCAGGGAGATTTTCCTACAACACTGGTGACTAATTGAAACCAACCTTCTATATGATCCTTGTTTGCTTGATTTCCTATAGTTTTCAAGTGATGAAGTTTTTCATAGAATTGATCTTCATATTCTTGAGTACAAAAGGGATCTGGTGAAAAGCATAAAAAAAACTCTTCAATTTATGGCTCTAGTATGTGCTCTTCATATGAAATTATCCATAAATCATTGATCTTGTCTTCTTTTTGATAAGGATTATAAGAAATTTCTAGATCCCCCTCTTGTGTGGTCTATTCATAGATCATTTGTTCTTGTATTGCTTCATGAGGTGTAGATTCACCCCTAGTGATGACTTTGAACTTTGGATAGGGACTCGAGAAAATTCTTGTAGCAACACATCCTCCCTTGCTCAACAAATTCTTGATCATTTGAAAGTTATTTTGGTTGTTCAATAGGTTCTTCTCATGAAAGGATTAGTATATGGGGGGTTTTTACAAAAAAAATACTTCTCTATCTAAAATAAATAAATGAAATCAACAAAAAAGAAACCACACAAAAAAAAATTAAATCAAAATTTGATCATGTACTTGAATTCCCTCACGCTACTAAGACCCTGTTGTCACCAGGTTGTCTCTTGACATGAGTTAGCTTTCTTTCCATGAATAAAAATAAATCTCATAAAAGGACATATTCTTACAATGCCAACATGACGAGGGATTAGAGATAGCCACTAAAGTGGATGCACAAGTTATTACCTCTCGTCTTACCATTTCTCCTCCTCCAAATCATAAATTTTGGAAAAACAAACAAAATGCAAACAAGAATTTGATAGCAGAAAATGAAAATCAAGCAAAGAACATAAATCTTACAATTTCAAGAGTGATTTCTTTAGTGCCTCCCCGAAAACACAATGGTGCCAAAATTTTGGGCTAATATAGTGGTCTAGATTCCTTAGCATTTAATTATCAATCCAAATAGGTAAACTTATGAGACACAAGAAAAATATGCGCAAAAATAGTCTTGAAATTGCCTATGAACTCCTATTAAAATAAAAGTAGTAAAATTTCAGAATCATAAATAGACATTGGTTCTTTTGGTCATAATCACTCATACTTGAATGTCTATGGTAGGGATTGGATCAAAAGTAAAAAAATTAAATGTCAAAGTATGTCTACTTTCAAACACACTATGTTTTAGTCAACCAAGCTTCAAGGCCAACAATGTGATGTAGGAGCATCATCAACAAGCACACATGGAGAGACAACTTAGCACCTTACCGCACCTTTGAATCATTTCGGAATATGAAACACTGGCGTTTCCTACAAATATTTCTTTAACTTATTGAAAACTAAAGAAGATCAAAATGCTTGGGAGAAAATGATCGTGATTGATCTGGGAGTTTCACTCTTAGACTTTAATGTAACGGTGCTTAAGGGGTAGTTAGTTTCTTTCGAGAATATAGGTAGTCGAAGGGAACCCTAGGAACCTTCTTGTATATGTAGATGCATTGTATGCCCAAAAGGAGGTTGCTGGAGGAGGATTGTTACTTAATATGAGGTAGCTACAAGTTAGTTAGAAATCCTTAGAGGAGGAAATATGAGATGGAATAGTTCTTTGAGATAGCTTGAGAGAGATGAGACTCTGTTACAGTCCAGCTTGAACATATTGTAATCAGACATTCATCTTAATAGAAAGAAATCATTTTTTCCTGCATATGAACTTTCCGTGTCTTTATGTGTATCTAATGAATTCTATTTGTTTGTGTTTATGTATGTTGTAGATGCATGATAGGTTTCATATGTAGTAGGAAGATAAATTTCTCTATCTTTGTTGAGTTTGAAATATCATTCTGGGTTCTTAGGCTGTGCAATTAGTGCACAATAGAACATTGGAGGTTTTGTTGCCAATGCAAAGAGTGCGCATGTGAACTCTGTGGAATCAAAAAAGAACATGCTAGGAGAGCGCAACAAAGTGATAACAACTCAGGGGAAGCCTCTAGGTTGATGAATACCTTAGAGGAGAAACTGTGAAGAGGAATCACAGAATGACAAAGTCACTGAGAACTCTATAGAGATTTTCTAGGTGGGCATTGAGCAAGTGCAAGCATGCATAGAAGAAATCTCTATCAAGTTCAAAGAGAAGAGTACCAGAGGAAGGTACTCACAGAGTTGTTGAACACTTTTTAAATCTATGCAAGTTTGCATTGAGAAAAATTTGTCGAAAAGGAACAAGAATCCATTTAAAGAATAAAGGGACTGAAATATTAGAACTTGAGTAGGAAAAATCTCAAGAGAGACAGCGCAAGGAATTGGCATAGAACTGAATTTATTTCAAGTTCACAAGCTAAGGAGGAGTAGCACAAGTTTGCATGCATAGCGCAAGTGTGTGCCATATTCGAGTTCAATTTTCATTGTCAAAGCTTAGGAGGAAAGCGAAGAAGAGACCCAAGATAACCGGGTTTGCAGGAGAAGGTTCAAATGTCACAACCTTTGAACACTTACAAAATTTCCCAAGTTTATGAGAACAAAGAATATCAAGAGGAGCAACAAAAACCATCATATCAACTACAGGAAGAGATCTGGACCATCATATCAGGGTCCAGGACAAAGGAAGAATGCATGAGGAGGAGAATAGATCCCAGCCATTTTATATGAGTACGAGGGATCGACATCCATCGGATGCAGGTAACGTGCATGAAACTTAACCCTTTGTGTGCACATGAGAGAGGACTTGTTAAAGTCCTAAAGTTCTGAAGTGATTAGGGACCATCTATCATCAAGACAGACAGGTGGCGCAAGATATACAACTCTAAAATTTTGTAGACCAGGAGAGAGAGAAATTGTAGAAGAGTAGGTCCTAGCCATTGGTTGTGAGGGGGTACATCTCAACAAATATAAGGCTTCAAGGAAAATCACTTCGAAGATTTTAGTTGAGGATTTGAAACTCCTGAACCCCAAAGAGATGAAGTAAATTGTAGTTGTTAAATTCAGATGGAAATGCGGAAGAGATCTATAAACTTCGGGTGAAATCACCCTGAAGAGCTGAAGTGAATCTAGACCGTTAGATATAGAGGGACATGTGGAAGAAATCTGTTGTCTTCAGGTTAAAGCACTCTGGGAGGAACAAGTGCGTAGGATTTTTAAACTCCCAAAGCCCGAAGAGCCGAAGTGGATCGTGGTCATCGGATCCAGGGAGGACATGCATCAACAGTTCATGAACTCCAGGTGAAATCACTCTGGGTGAAAGAGAGCATGGATAAGTTGAGACTTCTGATGGCTGATGTCCTGAAGTGGATTAGGGTCATTGATTTGAGGAGGACACGTGGTAGAGGATCTGGCATTTCAGAGAAAAGTCACTACGAGAGAATAAGGAGTTTGTTGGATAAGAATTCTTGAAGGGTGAAGAGATGGATTTCATCTGAGCCGTCTGTTCACTGAGGATAGGTGTCATTAGATATTCAACTTTGGAAGATATCCATTTAGGAGGAATCAAGGGAAGAGAGTTTGAAATTTTCGAAGCCCAAATTGCCAAAGCAAATCATGACTGTTGATTTGAAAGGGACACACATT
>JASDQU011178301.1:0-26272 GCA_032191745.1 Picea mariana
CTGTACATCACAACATCCCGTCCTGATATAATGCGAGTTGTTGGAATTGTAGGTCGTTATCAGTCTGCTCCTAAACAAAGTCATTTAGCAGCTATCAAAAGGATATTCAAATATTTGAAGGGTACAATGACTTATGGTCTTTGGTATCCTAGAAATCAGAGTTTTCAATTAACTGCATATTTAGATGCTGATTGGGCAAACTGTTTGGATGAGAGAAAGAACACCAGTGGAGGTGCATTCTTCTTAGGTGATTCGTTAGTAGCATGGCTTAGTAAGACGCAGGGATCTATTTCATTATCAACTATAGAGGCAAAGTACATTGCTGTTGCTACTTGCCGCACTCAGATTTTATGGATGATACAAACTCTTGCAGATTTGAAGATAACTTATACTGATCCAATTCCACTTCACTTTGATAACACCAGTGCCATTAGTGTCTCCAAGAATCATGTTCTCCATTCAAAGACGAAGCATATACCAATAAGGTATCATTTTCTCAAAGAGCAGGTTACAAACAGAGTTGTTCAACTGAATTATATTCCTTCCACAGAACAAATTGCAGACATCTTTACTAAACCCCTAGCGAAGACACCATTTGAATATCTTCGTCAGAAGCTGGGTGTCATTCCTTCTTTCACCTAAGAGAGTCCATCCTGTCAGGGGGAGTATGTGTTGGTTGAATATCTGATACCTCTAAAAAAGTACTGCAACAACTCAGGGGGAGCATGTTTTCTTTGACATTGATATCAAAGGGGGAGAAAATGTGTGATATGGATGCTACAGTTGGAGGTCTAAGCAGAATAGTGCAGTCTTTCAGGGTTGTCATCAATGCCAAAGGGGGAGATTATTGGCATGTTTACAGGTAGAATGTGTTTGTCATTGATGGAAAGAACAACGATGGAAAACAGGGAAGCAAAGACGAGACCTTTCAAAAACAACAACGATGGCAAACAAGAATAGCGAAGACGAGACTCGGAGGACAAGGTTCAGAGGCTGAAACCTTTGAATACTTAGAAAATCTTCTAAGTCGGAAGAAATCGTAAGCTCAGGAGGAGGAGCGATAGTGGCCGTTGGATCAGAGTCCAGACAGGAGGAGCACGCAGAGGAGGAGATTAGACCCCAGTCGTCGGACCTGATTGCGAGGACCAACAACCGTTGGATCCAGAAACTTGGAAATCGACAATCGGGAGTCTGGAGCATGGAGGAAGTTGTTTTCCAAAGTCGCGAAACGTGAACTTCCGATTCGCGAGAGAAGATATAGATCGTTAGATCGTGGGGAGTTGTGAGTCGTTGATGTGACGCTCGCAAATATTGGTAAGGTAGGAGGCAAATACCCAAGGAGCTGGGAGCTGCAACAATCCTGACCGTCCATTGAGGCATGATACGTGGCGAGAGATCAACATTGCGTTGATTCGCAAATTGGGAAATCAGAGATAGGAGAAGCGAAAACTCGTGAAGTTCGAGTTCGCGAAGGTGATCACAACCGTTGATCAAGGAATGTCGTGGACCGTTGATCTGGCTAGACGAAGTCCGGAGAGCCGGAGAGCCAGAGTAAATTTCAACCGTTAGATCCAGAGGGTTATGTGGCGACGAATCGTGAGCTCCGGAGAAATCACTTCGAGAATTTTCAGTTTGAGATTTGAAATTCTCGAAGCCCGGAGAGCCGGAGAGTCTAAATAAATTCTTGACCGTCGGATCATCCTAAGTAAATCTCAGTTGTCAGATCATCTGAAGAAGATATGAAGCATCGAATCGTCCGAAGTGAATCTGGGTCGTCTGATCCAGAGCGTCAGTTTGAGATTTGAAATTGCCGAAGGCGGAAGTCTCGGAGCGGAGGATAGTTGTTGGATTAAGGAGGACAGGTGTCTACAGATCATCAACTCCGGAAGATTGGCGTACGGAGGAAAGCAGGGTTTGAGATTTGAAACTCCCGGAGCCCGGAGCATGAAGTAAATCACAACTGTTGATTTAGGAAGGTTAGATCTGATTCGTAGAACTTGAAAGGACAGATCTGAACCGTCATATTCAGGAGCACTGTCAAGATCGTGAGATCGACGGTCCCGTCGCATTGCGGGGATTGAAGGTGCGCGAACTTTAAAAAATTGAAGGCGGGCCGCAATCGAAACCACGATTTTGGAGAAAGGACACGTGGAGCTTTGTAGTGAATTGCGGGGCGAAAACGGGTTGCCCTCAAACCACCTTTGGCCACGCCCGCAATCACATGGTCACATGAGAGCATCGCCCAAGGTCACATCGGCGGAAGATTGAGGAAGGAGCTAGCGCTGCTAGGCTCCACATCAGAGGTTACACATTGAAAAAATCAAAAAGCATTTGCGTGTATAATCCAACGACGTTGATCAAACCAAATCTGATCGAAGATTTGTTGTTTCACCTCGTGGTTTCTTGATCAGTTATGATTTAGTTAAACTAATTGATTCATTTTTCTGGGGCATTGGAATCATTGTTCCTGAGTGGTTTAATCATTGCTCATGAGCGTTTTTGAAATTCCTGACTTGAGCGTTGAAGATGCAGAGTGTAACGAATGATGAGAGAAGCAATAAAAGAAAAATGTCGTGACATAGAGAGGTTGTTGTTTCTCTGTAAAAATTAGTCGAACTGTAAGCAATGAATATTACATCATGAACTGAGGGAGAAAATGCAGAGATGAAGAACATAAGCTGGACAGAGCAGAAATGGTGAAAACAACATATTGTATGAGAACTTAAGCGCAAGAAGATGCGAGCAGGAAGACACTGATGCAGGCAGAGAAGACCAGTGTAGCAGAACAGTGATGAGACTGGTAAGCCATTGATGAATACTGTATCACTTTAATAAATTTCAGCAAGAATATATTTATAATCAGGGAGGTAGGGTGGTGCTAGGGAGGATTGTTGTCCTCAGAGTTTCAAGTGGGTGCTTGAACACAGGGAGTTGTAGCTTCCATATGGTTGCAACCATAAAAACTAGGGTGGTAGTGTGGTGCAAGGGAGAACCATTGTTCTGTGTTATACAGGTTGGTGCCTGTGTGACTGGAAGTTGGTGCTTTCATCCAGTTGGTGCTGGAACACTCAGAGAGTTGGTGCTTCCTTCTAGTGGGTTCTATAGATACCAGAGAGTTGGTTCTCTTAGCAAGTTACAACTTGTTAATGAAGAGGTTGTAGCCTCATTTTGAGTTGGTGCTCAAAGAAAGATGATGTGCAGAACTTAAAAGATTGCCTATCATTCGAAGAAGAAGAGGTTTTCTCCCTTTATGGGTTTCCTTGTGAATATATGTCTCTGTGTATATCATATGTGTGATTGATGTTTGTTATTTCTGCTTTTCATGTCTTGCATAATCTTGATGATCACTTGGAGAAGGTTAATAATATTTTAATAGGAATAACATTGTTTAAGCAAAATAACAACTGATTCACCCCCCCCACCCCCTCTCAGTTGTCTTAGTAATTCCAACATATATATTTTCTGTAGGGACAATTGTAACTCGAGCAAGGTAAAGAGTCTCGCCAGTGGAATAAGTTGACTTATTTGCAAAGGCTTTCTCACGTTCTGTAACTTTCTCTACCAACTTGTCAAATGTGATGGATTTCATTTGACCACTTGCTTGCAGTGATTCAAGGTAGTGAGAACATGTATGGTAGAGAGCCTTAATGAAGGTCGTGAGAGGGAGATCAATATTCACTCTAGTGGCTTCAATATCATGCATTATGGCTTTGATTTATGAAGCTAAAGCCATAGGGTCATCATTCTTCAACTCTAGGTTGAAGAGCTTTAACATTATTTGTATGAATTCTAGTTCAGAATTTGTGTCATACAATTCATTCAATCTTTTCAAGGCACCCTCTCAGTTGAAATAGGGACAATATTTCTATTTTTTCATTCATTATGTGTTACAAGGTTACTGATTAAATAAATAGTTCTACACGACAATGCATTATCTCATCTCCATTGTCGGTGTGGTGCTAGCCAACAAGGAAAACTACATAGAATGGTATTGGAAGATCAAGAGCACACTGATATTCATTGATCTATGGAAAGGCATTTGTGAAGCACCAATAGTCTGTTAGAGCAATAAAATTACTGAAGAAGAAGCCTCAAAATTAAAGACGAAGAGTAGTAGATCTAGTAGAAAACCAACCATTCCAACCTGAAACAAAGAACGTGAAATATGGGAAGAGAAAGACCAGAAGGCGTACGCTGTGATCTCTGCTACAGTAAGTGAGGATGTGAGTCGTCATATTGCTTCCATTAGTGATTCATATGGTGCCTTGAAAATATTTAATGAATTGTATGAGACACATTCTGAACTGGAATTCATACAAATAATGTTAAAGCTCTTCAACCTAGAGTTGAAGAATCATGACCCTATGGGTTTAGCTTCATAAATCAAAGCCATAATGCATGATATCGAAGCCACTAGAGTGAAGATCGATCTCCCTCTCATGACCTTCATTAAGGCTCTCTACCCTACATATTCTCACTACCTTGAATCACTGCAAGCAAGTGGTCAAATTAAATCCATCACATTTGACAAGTTGGTGGAGAAAGTTGCAGAACGTGAGAAAGCTTTTGGAAATAAGTCAACTTCTTCAACTGGTGAGACTCTTTACCTTGATCGAAAAGACAAGAGTAAAGAACATGATTCTTTTAGAGGAGAAAACATCAAAAGAGGACGTGACGTGGAAGAAATAGTTTCAGAGGCATGGGGGTAGACACAACCAAAGTGATAGATCCAATCTTCATTGTACCCGTTGCAAAAAGAATGGGCATGTGAAGTATATCACTGCAAAGTTCCACGGGACAAGATCAAAGACGACATACATAATAAGAAAGAGGACAAAGGTAAACCTATATAACCAACAAAAGGTAATCCACATGAATCTTCCCATTACATTGTTGCTCATTGCAATATAGGAGTAACAAAAGATTTATTTAACACTGCATATAGTCCTTGGAAATATGCATGGCTCATTGACACAAGTGAAACCTCTCACATGACATTCCAAAGAGGATTTTTTGAAGACTTCAATGACAATGTAGATGACATAGTGTATTTTGCAGACAAGTCTAGCCTTAAACCTTTTGGAATGGGCACCATCAGGCTTAAGTTGTCTGGACTCCCGGATTTTCTACTGCACAATGTACTCTATCTTCTTGAATTGCAAAGAAGCTTGATGTCCCTTGTGCAAATTATAAAACAAGGCCACTCTGTTCATATGATCCATGACAAAGTTGAAATACGGAAGGATTCTGATAACATGTTTGTTATGACTGGAATGGAAGATGGAAGACTATTGAAGCCGATTGGGACATCTTCCCATACACACAATGCTACGTACCTCTTTGATCACAATGAAAGTATAATGTAATCTAGTCGTGGCATGCTAGATTTGGTCATATCAATTATGACAGTCTTCGTTCATTGAAAAAGAATGGTGTTTCTAGTCTGCCTACCATTCCTAGAAAATCGAAACTATGTGGTGCTTGTATTTTTGGAAAACATAACAAACAACCATTCCATGACTCTACTTGCAAAGCATGTAGAAAACTTGAACTGATTCATTCTGATTTGTGTAGCCCTATGCCTGTTCCTTCTACAAATGGAAATGAATATATTATGTCTTTTATTGATGATTACACCAAGATGTGTTTTTTTTCCTTCAAAAAAAACGTAAATTTATTATATTACACCAAGATGTGTTGGGTGTACTTGCTGAAAGATAAATCACAAGCTTTTGAAACATTCAAAAATGTTCATGTATGGATTCAAAATGAAGTTCAGTCTCATATTGGCTCTATTCGCATTAATGATGGAAGATAATATACATCTAATGAATTTGAGAGTTACCTTCGCCTACATGGGATCAAACATCAAACCACAGTTCCATACAATCCCCAACATAATGGTGTAGTTGAACAAATGAACATGACACTTCTAAATATGGTTCGTTCCATGATGTTTTTCAAGAATGTTAAATTGATGTTTTGGGCTGATGCAATTCTATGAGCATTTTATGTCAAAAACAGGTGTCCATCTCATGTTATTAAAAACGAGACTTTGTATGAAATGTGTTATGGCCACATTCCTTCAGTGAGGCATCTCAGGGTCTTTGGTTCCACCTTCTATTCCTTGATTCCTAAGCGTTGACTGGTCCAAAATCGCCCGACAACAATAAGGGGTTACCCCTGATAAGAAGTCCCAATTAGACCTCTCACCGTTTGGAATAGGGAACCCATCCAGATTCTGGCCCGACAACCATTGCTAGTTTGGTTTTACCGGTTGCGGCCCAATCCACCGATGAAGGTGAGTGATGGATGGTTATGCAAACAAAATATGTAAATGAAGACTATGTAACTGCTTGTCTAGTTTATTTCTATTATATCCTATCCTAGCTAGGAGCAAACTATAGTAACAAAATGAGTTGTAATGGAACTAAACTATGCATAAAAACCAATCAGATCGTTGTCATGAAGGTGCATAGTTAGAAACACATGCATACAAGTCTATAACCAGAAAAGTCTAACTCACATTTCTGCATACATTTAGAACTCATTCGCTCATGACATGTAATATAAAAAGAGTAACAAAACTGCAAGAAAACATATATTGCATCAGAATAGTCCAAAAACAAACATGCTCTTACATCCCATGTGAACAACAAACATTTTGCTTGAAATAGTTCACAACAAAACAACAACACATGCAAGTCCTTCTCTCTGTCAAAAATTGGCTCTGAGGGCTTCCCTGTATTAACAGTTCCAATAATAGTACATGAAAACTCAAGGAAATCTCTCCAATTTTAGTTGACACTATATTCCCAAAATAGTTCACAAGTGTACAATGTTTGAAGAGCCAAAAGCCCCTTCTTTGGGTACAATTTTAATATTTAATGAGGTTTAATGTGACCCTTGGCCTTCCGCCTTTTTATGTGACCTTTTGCCTTCCAACGTTTGTCTTATTCCCTTTGCAATGATGAGAAACAAAGAGAGCAATTACAAATTGAATTTGTCGTCTAATGTCGGTGGGCCATCATAGATTTCGGTTGTATGTGCCTTGCACACCATGAAGGCTGGTTTGGACATGGGAACATCTTCGTTATCCAAATTTGACAGTCGATCGTCATGTGGATGAGATCCCTTCTTCATATATATATATATGTTATATTTCCCTTGCTACTTCTCTATCATTGTGGCCATTATTGTTATGGCTTCTATGTCATCCTTCGTTGTAGATTGCATCGTGAGGATGTTTAGTATGATCTCCCCTTGGCATTGACACCTGCCACCATTTAACATACAATAGATGAGAATCAATCCAAATAAACTATTAAGAATAATCATCTAAACGCAAATAACCGAGGCATTCATTAATTGAAATATCATGTGAACTTCCCTGCATTTGATTCTTGGTTCATTTGCTCATGATTGAGGCGTTGCGTTCTTCGGGCCTACCAAAAAGGTATCATATATTCATCTTGAAAAACGAAGGAAATAGGTTAGGAATGTCTTAAATCCTATAATTATAAAGTCGTAGATCTTGGAAATACCTTTCCAGCAATATAAAGAATGCGTGGAACGAACACCCGAGTCAAAAGTTATGGCCGATTTACGGAATGCAGTTTTTTAGGTTTCAGAAGAGTTAATGGAAACTCTTCCGATTTGCATCACAGGGAGTTGGTGGGAACACCTCCGATGTGCATCGAAGGAGTTGATGGGAACTCCTCCGATGTGCTTCCAAGGATGAGTTATGAATTGCACCGGTGTAAGATGGGGCTAAGTTATGAACTTCTTCAAGATCGAACTGGCGCTCATCTTGGGATATTGGGAAATTCTCTGAGTGACCGTGTTGGCTTGCATTCATTTAAGTTCTCTAGACAAGTGGTCATTACAAATTATGAACCTAGACTCTACCTCTGTATCATCGTCATGCGGTGTGTAGACTCACTGAGCTCAAATCGTCATGTATTGGACTTGGTTTCCTGTGATGGTGTTTTGTTCAATTTTGGTTTTGTATAAGTGGGAAAAGATTTTAATTTAAGTAATTAAAAGGATTAAATAATTATATATTATTATTATTTTTAAATCGGGGCTCCCTTTTCTCCCACTCTATCTCACCTCTCAATATTAAGCATTACTATTAAGATATTTCAAAAAAATGATTAAGAACAAGTGGGGGCTTGAGCCATCCCTTCCCTTCACTCTTTCTTGACATATGGTAATGTTAGTTTGAATGAGAGGTTTAAGTAATAAATATAAGGGGGAAAGGGGGTGGCATGGCATGTCCCTTCTCCCCTCCATTCCATAGCACAACATGTACACATGGAGGGGGACGAGGGTGACATCCCCTCCATCTTCATGTTTCATCAACCAAATGCTAACCAAAATCTACCCCAACTTCAATTTTCGGTGCTCATCCTTGCAACTGCGATAAGTACGTCGATGAACTTAGTATCAATTGCTCCAAATATCTCAATGAACTTGGTACTAAATGCTCTACCAAATGATCTAAATACATCAATGAACTTGGCATCAAGTGATGCTCTGAATACATCTATAAACTTCATATTAAGTGATCCGAATAATTCATAGGTTTTAATATCTATTTAAAGGGTTTTCAAAGGGACGTACAATTTTTTGCGACGTAGAGAGTGTTATCGCACAAGTTGTAGGTTGGAAAAAGCCCGACCCAACCACCAAATGGAGACAACGAAGATAACATCTACCCATTGTCACCTTAGGAAGGTGTTCCCATCACTTTAGAGATGATAGAATCACCTCAAGGGGGGAATCCCTATGACCCTATGGGGAAATGAGATGGAAAGTGAGATGTATGAATGTAAACCTCTATAGGTCAATTTACTAGATGGAAGAAGGCTTGAGAATGAGTCTCGAGAGAGGTTTAAGGTTTCCAAGTCTTTGGGTACCTGCAAAGAGTGTTTGTACCTGCCCAGGACACAAGAAAAACCAACTGTTTGCAGTATATGTTAGGTGGAAAAGCAAGTTAATCTTGTTGCCCCTAGATGCAACAATAAACATAATATATATCAACAAGAACAATAGCTAGTTACTACATAATTAACCATTAAAATTGTCAAATAATTATTGGACAGTGAAGCACTAAACTAATAGATAACTTTCCAATATTCAAGCACAAACTTTGACGGTAAAAGAGGGCTGCTAGATAGTGTTTTTCAAAGAATTATTGTAGCAACCTTATGTATGTAGCAAACAATTGCTACATCAACAATATTCAACCACCAAAAATCACATGTAAACCACCCAAAAGATGCACAATGATTAGTAGATTAATATGACAACGTTTTAGCAATTTTTGACAGATGAATAGCGAGTAAGAGAAACAAGTTAAATGAGTTTGTTGTAGCCCTAATGGATGTAGAATAAAGTTTATAACAACAATAATATATCCTTGACTAGTCAAAATACCCTTGTGGCCTTAGGAAACTTAGAGCACATAGAATAGATTTCAATTTAGACAATCTCAAAATCTCGTGTTTTCATGTATACCAATGCAAAGAAGATTAGTGTCTTTAACTATTGGGTTGTGGAGTCTCAAAATTAAAGAACTAAGTGAGTTACTTCCTTGGGGGTGTAAGCATTTTTACTCCCCAAGGCAAGCTAAGCTAGCTAGGAAAAACTCTAGGAGGGTGTAAACCCTTTTACTCTTAGTATTTCCTTATGCAACAAAGTATTTCAAGACAATTACAATGGACTTAGTGGGGTTGTATTCACTTATACTCCCAAAAATATTATGCAAATTAACCTTGAAACCAAGAAAAGAAGCATTAACAACAAATATTCCTTACCTAGTCCAAGTATTAACAAGATAAACCTCTTTTTAACTAAACAAATCCACCATAAAGCAATAAATAGTCCTCCACTAGAGATAGTGCATCATCCATCCATCCAATAGCCAAAGTAAAACCATTACAAGAGAGTAGCAACCAAGAGACAATGAGAAATGCCCAAATGGGGCACAAATTTCAGCCAAGTATCCTCTCACAAGAGGAGAGTTATGATCCAAATGAGATACACATGATCTCTATTTATACAAAATGTCCTAAATATAGTTTGTCCACAAAGTTAGGGTAAAACACAAGATAAGGGGTCAACAACCCTTATCTTGCCCCTTTACATAAAATAATACTTTTTAATTCATAATTTGCACATAAAGTAAACCCTAAAGTAAGACGTCACCCTTCTAGGGTGACATTTTGGCACTTTTGCAAGTCGTTGGAGTAGTAGATGGGTGAGCTAGGCCTCCAAAGGCCAAGTGTCTTCGATCCAAGCCTCTCCTCCATGATCCATGGTTTCCTTCCTTCAAAACGTGCCAAGTGTCCTCAACCACCACCAAACCCTAGCCTTGATGTGACGTTAATCCCTCAAAGGTGACATTTTGGCCTCCTTAGGAAAATTGTTTGGGTGGTAGGGGCTAGGTTAGGTCCTCCATGATGTCTTCTAGGCCTTCAAAAGAATTTCTTTATCATCCAACATGTGGGCCCTGGTAACCAACCTATGGGATTCAAGCTCCATGGAAGCCCAAGCTAGGCTTGTTCCTCCAAAACTGTCCACCAGTCGGGTCCTGCAAAGACAAATGGATACGCCCTTCAAGGATCTCAAGTCAAATGCATCATGATGAGTAAATCAAATCAATAAAAGAGCCATCTAAGCATGTACATCCAAACCACCTCATCAAAATAAACGTATGCTCAAAGACTATGAAATTTGTCAAGTTTAGGTATGGGAGGGTTGACAAAACGACCTATTGAATGAATCATATCTCAAGTTTATGGGTGTTTCCCGAGGGGACCTCCTTCTAAGTCACATGGATGAAGTGTCATGGATGGGGGGGAGAATTTTGAGCATGGGGTTCATGATATACAAGGGCCTGTAGTGTCTCATTTATGGGTGCCTTTGTGGAGGGTGTGCCACACCTTCGTTTTCAATGCAACCTTTTTCCAAGCCCATTTATTTATTTTTATCTTTTAGAATGTTTCTAGGTTTAAGCCAAGGCGGGGCTTCTACCTAAGCATGAAAAAATGCACCTACCTTGACTCTACCCTGGTCACATCATGCTTCCCCAAGTTGAAACATGTGTGGCGCTTCTACCTAAGCAATAAAAACAGTTCCCACAGATGCTCCACCCTAGTTGGTATTTTGTTATTATTTATTCTTTTGTAGGTCCCATCAGTTTCTCATGAGAGACATTTCATTGTCCTCAGGATCCCTCGGCGAGCATCTATAAGGTTAATGATTTGACTTTTATCTTTTTTCAGCAATAAGCCTCTGGGCCTTCATCCCCTTGTTTCCATGAAATGAGGGGCAACCCCTTCTTGTGTCAATACACCCGAAAATCCAAAAAGGCAAGGAGATGAGGGGATGAAGTGTGGAAAGTGACGAGTATGGTCGACATTGGAACAATTAATTGTCAAGAGGACCTCCCAGTAGCAAACGTATCCCTAAGGGTGACCCACTTACTAGGGTGCAATGTCAACCACCAAAGTGAAATAGGGAAAATAACATAATGTCCAAGCAAATGTCACATAATCAAAAGCATCACTGAGATGCAACAAACTCAAATGCTTCAAATATTGAAATGAAACTCAACATAATACCTGACTTGTACCTCATGGAGCAAGACCCAATTTCTTGCAAGCGGATGCGGTGGATACTGTCGTGAAGAACCTGGAGCTGTGGTGGTGAGGTGGGTCTCTGTCTGTGCAAGTGGACACTACTGGTCAAGCTATCTCTTGATACTCCATGTCTACAACCTGAGGGCCTCAAGACATCATCTCCTTAGTTATCAAGAGAAGTTGAGGATAACAGAGAGCATGGAGAGACGCTTTTAGCGAGACAACTGGATATGCCATTCAATTATTCTAACGATGTTGCAACTGTCGAGGCTGACTATGCTAGAAATCCTTGGTGATCAATTTGTAACTTTCGAGCCTAAGAATTTGATTCTGTTAGTTGCGTTGGAATCACAATGGTGAGAACCATTTGCTTGGCCTGTTTCTGAGAAGAAAAATTCACTTTGACGGACACTGAAAAATCACGCTCAAGGCATTTTTTAATGAAATTTCGGGTCTCGCATTCGTTGTTGCTTGATTCAAAATTGATTCCATGAGTTGCCATGTCATCTATGATGTATAGGGACTGGGTTCACCCATTGACACTACAGTGATGCATCAGTAGGATGAAGTTATAAATCCTCCAAAAAAACCAACTGACGTTAGAAGCACTTAGTGTTGTTTTAAAGCTGGGAGGGCCGAATTTCTTCCAAAGTGCATTTCAGAGGCCGCACACGACCAATAGGTGTTGTGGTTAGCCCATATGTTGCTACATGGCCTTCACAATGAAGATTTAGTCATAAAATAAAAAAATGCAAAGCATACAAGCTAGTACTATGTGTGTGAAGAAAGTCGTTGGGGACATTACAAACTTGATTACGATTGCAATCTGAAGTGGATAAGGTGAGATAGGAAATCGATGATTATCTGTCTAGATAGGCATGGAGAGTTTAGTCATTAAAATAGGTAGGAGTCTGATTGATGGTGCAGCGAGAAAGATCTGAGCTGGGAGGAAGATGAGATAGGTGTCGAGACGAAGGTAGGCCAATGCTGACTGATCAACATCGACAAGAGGGGGAAGATCGTTGTCGATGCACTCGGTGATGACGCGAGGTCAATATTGATTTGCTGGCGCATTGGTGATAGGAGGTGGAAACTTATCAACAGAAAGCACGTCGCTGAAGAAGAGGTGAACCTCACCGATATGTAGTGAAATGAAGCTAAAGGGAGGGGCGCTGCCGAAATGCGATGCATCGACGAAAGTGAAAGGAAGTTAGCCAATGGGAAGCAAGCACATGGCGAAGATAATCACGTGAACATTACCGATGTGTCGGCATTGATCATGTGAACTTTGTCGGTGATACAAACATGTGTTAGTGATATTTAGTAGAAGCGCGCTAGCACATTAGTCAAGCTCGAAGGATGGTGGCATATGTATAGGCGAATAAATCAATGGCGTGCCAATGCAACAATGGAAGAAATATGTGTTTTTCAATATGCTATGTGTCGGCGTAGGAAGAGAGAACTCATTGAAGTGTGAATGAGATAGGTTGAAGTGATCGGAAGAGAAGTTGCAAATGACAAGGCAGGGAGAGTGAGAGGAAAACTTAAGCTTAGCTGCTTGCGCGACATAGAGAGGGTGAGGGTCCTAGTAGGAAGAATTATAGGGGTTCCAATTTCTTATCTTAGAAATACGCTAAGACAAGAAAATTGGGAGGCTATTATGTGCGTGCAACAAATGGCGATACACTAAGCGAAGCCGAAATTTCTGCTAGTCTTTCCTAACTGATAAGCAGAAAATGTAGAGGGTCATAACTTACTTTCAAGATCTAAAATTACAGAAATAATATGTAACAATTACCTGAAAGATTCTATCGTGGTGGGATCACTGGCAATGCTTGCATATCGGCTAGTGGAGCTTGTTTGTTGTAAGTAGAGGGTGAATAATGATGAGATCTATTTCCTTAAACTACGTCGACGGTCCGCGTTGGTATCTTCGTCATGGGGCTAATATAGTTTTGGGATAATAAATATTGTTCACCAAGTGAGTATATATATATCTCGTAGGTGTTGCTCCATTTCCTGCGAGCATCCATAGCCCTGATGGAGTCACCACAACGTCACAGACCTTTCTTTGCTGTCAATGAGCGTCCATAGCCCCTGTTATCCCCATTTTGTGGATAACTAAGGATATTTGTCTCGAGGCCCTCACGTTGTAGATATGGAGTGTCGAAATACTGCATGAAAAACAATACCTTTTTGCACAGATGGAAAACCCACTCACCACCACAGATTTGCAGATGGAATCCATCACATCAGTTGGCTTTCAGAAGGCAGTGGGCCTTGCTCCATGATGTACAAGTCAATATTATGGTGAGCATGATTTCAATATTTAATCCAATTGAGTATGTTGTATCTTAGATTGCTCTATATTTCATTATATATGCTTGGACATTATGCCCTTTGCCCTGCTTCACCTTGGTGGTTGACATTGTGCCCTAGTAAGTGATATTCCATGGGAATGAGTTTGCTACTAGGAACTCCCTTAATGAGCCATTGTACTGTTCCCGACCATACTTACCACTTTCCATCATTATTCTCCTCCATTTCCTTATCTCTTGGGATTTTATCGTGTATTGACCCAAGAAGGGGTTGAAGGCATAGAGGGATTGATGTTCGGTAAAAGATAAAAGCCTTGTATAAACGTTCTAGATGCTTCACCCAAGGATCACCCAAGAAAGCAGTGAAACAATTATCTTTTAGTAAAGGGGACCCACAATATGATAAAGAATACTTAAAAGGTTAGTTGAAAGATAGGAGGTCTCATCACGAGCCGACCTATCACGTCCATGAATATCTAGTGGTATGACATTGCCATCATTCGGTCACCAAACCAAAGTAATGTCTCTCAGTTGCATGGCTGAGAGAAATGGGGTCTCATCATGATCCAACCTTCTCATTTCCACTAAGTTTGTGGGTGGCATTGCCATCATATGGTCACCATGCCAGGGAAGTGACCTTCAACCTCTCCTTATGCTATATTGAAATAAAATACAAAGAAATAAAGATAAAAGGAATTTGATGGGCTTGGAAAAAGTGTATTGCGGACGAAGGTACCGCACACCCTCTACAAAGGCACACATGAATGAGACACTACGACCCCTTGTATGTCATGAGCCCTTGACCAAGTTTTGGGAACACTTGGTCATATTTGACCGTTTTTGGGACTTAGACAACCTGTCGAAGATGGAGTGCCAAACGAAGCGGAGATTGCAGAATCTCGGCCCACTTTTGGGTCCCTTTTTGGGTTTTGAGAATATGTAATGGGAAAGGGATGTCGGCCCGTGGGTTTACCCATGCTTAGGCCCATTTTGTATGTATAAATAGAAGGATAGGCAATGTAAGAAAAGAGAGTTGAATAGTATTTCTATGTGATGTATGCTAAGTGCAAGTAAGGTCTGTAAGAGCTTAGTGCCTACATGAGACTTGCATAAGCTAAGTGCAAGCTACTGTAAGAAGTTGTAGAAGGATTTTGTGCTATAATGCAAGGAAGAAGGATCTAGCGAGCTGTGCAGATCCTCTGTCCTGTGCGTAGTAGGGTTTGGTGGATATGTGCTTGTAACGGCTTGGCCTGCGATAATAAAGAAGAAGAGTTGGTGGACGTAGCCCCAGGGGGGGGGTCAACCACGTAAACCCTGTGTTGTCCACTTTGTGCCTTGTTCTGATGCATTGATGTGATTATTTGCTAAGTGCTTTGATATATTTAGATAGATCTATTTATGCTTTGTACTTCTTAGATGTATGTGAATGTAGATCTGAAATGTATGAAGATTCTTAGTGCTGGTCTACTGGATCTCATCTGTTTTACTGTTGTTAAGCACTGAAATCCTTCAGATCTAAATGAATGTTGCGATGCTCTATGCTATTTGCGAAGTATAATAAGGATTGAATATTGATGAATGATCGATGCTAAGTGCTCTGTAAGCGATATAATTACAGATCTATGTCCCAGCTTAGGTTGCAGACACCTGAGTCTTGCAACCACCCTTGTCTCTACCTCGGGTGAGACTTCATATGCTTCGCAGATGTTGCTTAAAGGGCCGATAGTTAGGGTTTTGTTGGTGCGCTCTTGTAGTGCTGAACCATGGGTATGCCCCTGTGCCAAAAAATGGTTCTGTTGTCGGGACTGAAACTGTGATTGCTAGGAACTAAGGGAGAAGAAGCTTTCTGCGAAGATTCAATTGGAAACTGTGGAAGCTTTGTGCGTAAATCTGTTGCCCTGGTGCGCAGCGTTTTACTCGACCCATGAAGCTTTGTGCCAAGAAAGGAAGGACATATCTGAAGAAAATATGCCATGCCCTTTCTAGGGTGACGCTATCCCTTTTTAGGGAAGCATTGACCTTTTGGAGCAAGACGATAGCCCTCCTTGGGCCTCTCCAAGCTGCCACACTTGCCACAACTGCCATAACTGCCTCCCCACAACGCCCATAATGTTGGATGACGTCATGGGCATCATGGGTAACATTATGGGCCTTCCAAGGCCAACGTTCCAGTGGAGAGGGCACAACCCCCCTGGGTAAGGCTCTGCCAAGCTGCCTCTGTGGAACGTCCTCCTCTTCTCCGGTGCAAACCCCTCTGTCCTGTCTTTGCTCCCTGATGGGGTCTCAACATCCATTCGGTGGGCTCTTCAGCCCCATGGAGGTCCGAACTAATCATCTACCCATGTGTACCTGTCCAATATGGTACCTGTCTGTCGGGTATGATTATGCACATCAACAGATACGCCCTCCATGGGATCATAAGTCATAGGGATCATAGCAATGTCAATCACATCCAATCATCCATTTTATTAAACATGTGCATAAAACCCCTTTTACCTAGTCAAGTGCTCAAAGACATTATACAAATCTACATGGCAAGTTTGGAGGAAGTGACAGGGCATCCTATTGGGCTAGTGTCCACTGGAAATGGTATGTTTCTGAAAGAGATCAAATCCAAGTCATGTTAATGGATGAGGTGGATAAGGGATCTCCTAATAAAGGGTGCAGTGATAGCAGGGAAATGCAAGGCTTACATGTGAGTGCCTTTGTAGAAGATGAGTTGCACCTATCATGGATGCAAATGTTTCCAAGCTCATTCATGCCTTTTATTCTTTATTCTTTATTGTTTTTTCTTTAAAGAAGTTAATCAAGGGACACTGCCCTAGTGTGGTGACTAGTGGTGGCAATGTTACCCACAAGAACTTTCACGGAAATGAGAAGGTTGGCTCGTGTTGAGACCCCCTTTCTCTTGGCCATGCAACCAAGAGCCACTACCCTAGCGTGGTAACCAACTGCTAGTAATGTCATATCGCTAAGTGCCCATGGACCTAATAGGTTGGCTCATGATGAGACCCTCTATCCTCTAACTAGGTATTGATTTATTATTTTTTATGGGTCCCTCTTGTTTCTTACTGAGAATCTTTTTACTGCTTTCTTGGGGATCTCTGGGCGAAGCATCTCGAGGTTTTATTTTTAGGCTTTTATCTTTTTCCAGTTGCTTTTACCTTATGTCCCTTTAGCCCCTTCTTCCCACAAGACAAGGTGCAACCCTTAAATGATTGGCCAACCCAATGCCCAGAGCAATGTAATGGGATGGATGAGTGGGAAGTATGACGGGAGCAGACGATGACTCTTCAAAAATCCCCCCAGTGGCAACTCAAAACCTATGGGCACAAACTTACTAGGGAATCTTATCATTCCCCCCAGACATGGTCAAGTGGATAAGTATAAGATCCAAGCACCCGTTAGAAACAAAAAGAACCAAATGCACATATTCAAAAGTTTTGAGGATCAGAGTGACACATACCATGATACCCACACTCATTACCTCATGGAGCAAGATCCATCTCTGCTACAGGAGCAAGCCGAGGTGATGGATGTTGCTGACAAAGCGAAGGTGCTGAAAGGAAGAAAATATGGGCCCTCCAGGACCATGCTCAAGTCGATCTGGCTCTCGGTACTCCATGTATAGTACCCGTGGGCCTCGAGATACAATCTCCTTAGTTATCCCTAAAATGGAGGATAACAGATCCTATCTATGACATTGAAGGCACTTCTCAGATAAAAGATACATAAAGCATTTCTTCAGAGGATTTATTTTTACAACCAGATGGTCCATATATGTGACAACTTGATGATATGGTTACAAATTTGTTCCATCCATTCGAGGATGACCTGACACATTGTTTTTAGGATGCTTTTCAATCCAAGGTCCACACTACCAAACGAAAGTACTTTCATGTTGAGACTTTGGGCAGGCATTTGCAGACAAAGAAGAGACGTTTCTTGAGTCCGATGAAGGATTTTTTCTTTAAGGATGTGCCTTACCCCGTTTCCTCTTATTTGGGAAATCATAGGGTTTTCTTTGGATCTCTTATCCTTTCTCAGCGTTTAGGGAGCAATGATATTCTAGGTGAAGATGAACACGAGCCATCGTCTATGCATAGTAGCCCCCTTCAGAGATGGATTGATCATTCTTGTGTCTACACTTTCAGGCAGGATGGTTGGGTTGATGGTTTCTCTTTCCAGCATGATTTCCTCCCTCCCCCCCATCTTCATGAGTTTTGTTTAATGATCTATTATATGTGTGTTCATACTCATGATTATTACGTGCCTGACTTATATTTGTCATATTATATGATTAAGCATAGGGGGAGTGTTGGCCCTTGACCAAGTTTTGAGGAACACTTGGTCATATTTGACAGTTTTTGGACTTCGACAACCTGTCAAAGATGGAGCGCCAGGAGAAGCAGAGATCACGGGATCTCGGTCCACTTTTGGGCCCTTTTAGGGTTTTGGGTTAATGTAAGGGGAAAGGGATGTCGACCCGTGGATTTACCCACGATTAGGCCCACTTTTGTAATGTATAAATAGAAGGATAGGCAATGTAAGAAAGAGTAGATTTGATTGCTTAGTGTAATTGGTAGTGCATCTATGTGATGTTGAATAAGTGCTATGTGTGAACTGTGTAAGGCTTGCAAGGCTAAGTGCAAGTTACTGTGAGGTTGCTATAGAAAGCTAAGTGTTGTAATGTAAGGAAGAAGGATCTAGCGAGCTGCGTAGATCTTCTGTCCTATGCGAAGAAGGGTTTTGGAGGCTTTGTGTTTGTAACATATTGAAGACGATAATAAAGAAGAAGATCTTGTGGATGTAGCCCCAGGGTGGGGGTGAAACACGTAAATCTGTGTGTTATGCTATGTGCTTTGATTCAATGTGTTTTTGCTTATGTTATGTGCTTTGATATATCCACTTATGCTATGTGCTTCTTAGATATATATGATTGTTAGATCTAATGTGTGTGAGGATGCTTAGTGTTGATATATTGGATCTAATTTGGGTTACTATGGTTAAGTCCTGAAATATAGTAGATCTGAGTGTACACCGCGATGCTCTGTGCTATCTGCGAAGTAGAATAAGGGTTGAATATTGATGAATGATCGATGCTAAGTGCTTTGTAAATGATATAATCACAAATCTGTATCCCAGCTAAGGTTGTAGACACCTGAGTCTTGCAACCTACCTTGGGTGAGACTTCATCTGCTTCGCAGGTGTTGCCGAAGGGGCCGGTAGTTAGGGCTTTGTTGGTGCGCTCTTGAGTGTTGAACCTGGGGTCTGCCCCTGTGCCAACAAATGGTTCCGTTGCTGGGACCTGGAACTGTGATTGCTGGGAATTGAGGAAGAAGAAACTTTGTGCAAAAGAAAGCTCTGTGCGTAGATCTGTTGCCCTAGTGTGCAGCGTTTTACCCGACCTATGAAGCTTTGTGCCAGGAAGAAGGTAGATCTGAAGAAAGGAAGATTAGATCTAAAGAAAAGAAGCGAGATCTGGACGCTTTGTGCTCTAAGAAAAGTAAAAGTGGAAATTTCTAAAAGAAAGAGGTCAGATCTACAGAAAAGAGGTAAGATCTGTAAGCTCTGTGCTCTAATAAAGGTAAAAATAGTCAAAAGTTCTTAGATTTGGAAGCTTTGTGCTCTGTAGAAGTAAGATAAGTGAATTTTTTTATTTTTTTTTATTTTTTTTTATTTTTTTATCTTTTTTCTGGAGCATGGATCTAGGTATGTTTGATAGATTCCATCCTAGCTTAAAAACTAGGGCATTAATCGATGAAAGAAAGTTTGATATGAATAGATCTGATAAGTATAATGATAGATATGTTATACCTATGCATAGAAAGAATGTCTGGACTAACAAATAGATGCAGGATCCTAGAAAGAATTTTCTGCAGGTTAGCTATCACGATTCTAGTGTGCAGTACAGAAGAGGTTGGGGATCATTTAAAAGAAATTGAGGATTAACCCTATGTTACAGTTGCAGAAAACCAGACCATCTAGCTAAGGAATGCCCTGGTAGAAGACCTAGTTGTCTCTGTTGCAAAGCTAGGGACCATGAGGTATTGGATTGCTCTAGAATGATCGCTAAGCTTGAAAGGATAAATCTAAATCAATAAGACCATAAGGAAGATCTAGAAAAGGCAGAAACCCAACAAGAATAAGAGAAAGTATTAATAAAGATGAAAGAAACCCTGAAGGAACATAAATATGTCTGATTACCAGAGATCTTCAAACAAAAGGAGCAAGTAGAAGCAAGAATAGGAGACTTTGACATTGACTGTATTATTGATGAAGAAACACAAGTGAACATTATGCCATAAAGAACTTGGGAAGCTATAGGGAAGCCTGCCATGATTCCTTCATTGGGAGGAATAGGACTATTCAGAGGAAAACCGATGATGTTATGTGGAAAAATCGCTCAGATACCTATGACAGTGAATGGAACTTTGACAAAAGAAGATTTTGAGATTATCAAATTCATTGAGGACAATGCCCCGTTTACTATTCCACTCGAAAAACCTTGGATTGAAAGAGATCAAACCAGAAAGAAGGAAGAAGAAGAGGTTTTAGAACAACAGAGACAAGAGTTAAAAGATTTCATGACTAAAAGGATCACATAGTTGATAGAAGAACAAAAGAACCACTCAAAGCCATCTGACACTAGAAGCCCAGATGTCGAGGCCAAAGCTCCACAAAAGGCTGAAATTTCTACCCCAAACAAAGAAGTGATATACCTAAACCCTAGGAGAGAATCTCACCAGCACGAAGTGAATATGTCCAAGGAAAATAAGAATCAAAATGGGAAGAGAATCGCCGAGACGAAGCTCACTGGAAAGAAGGCTAGAAAGCTAAGTAAGAAGAAGGCTAAGATTGAAAAATTACAGAAGATCCCAAATGGTACCTCGCAACAAGACACTTTGCAAAATTGGAGCTTCGTCAGGATATCAGAACAACGACATATGCCACTTTGCCGAGGTGAAGTAATATAGCCGTTGGAAGCCAATATAACCGTTTGATTGCCGCTCCAAACAGGTCGGAAAGAAGTTATGGCTCGCCACTAGACCGTTTGACCATGCCATAACGGATAGAACATAAGTTAATGCAACCTCATACCCGTTTCAAGCAGGCCATTGTTAAGTTTCCCTACTTAGTCCGTCGCGCCACACACTGAGAATAATTTTTGCTAAGTGAGAATTTGAGCCCGAAACATGAGATTACTTGACCCTCTAATCATTGCCTTGTTCCCATACCGTTCACTGTAGTCTCTAATTCATTTCACACCTGAGCTAGTTGACCCAAGCCTGTATGTCAGACGAGCTCGTCACTGCTGAGAAAGTATTTGAAGAAGTTTTGATTGAATTAATGACTGAGAGAGTCATGTCAGAGCGAGGATTATCTACAGGAGCCCAAGCATCATCAACAAGAGGACTCTAGGCCTCCCCTTCCACTGTTCGCATCGATCCATCTCGACCGATCGATGAGAAACAGACCAAACACATGGATGACATCGCAAATGCCAAGCTTATCCCACGAATTCTACCTACTTACTTACCACCTCTAAGCGGTGCCATCAACCATGACAGTGTACCTCGAGACTTTGAGTACACTTTGATCACCGCGTACCTTATGAAAGGGGTGCGCACAGTTCGTGTTGACCAGGGTAAGCTCGCAGTACTGAAATTTAGTGATTTAACCTTGGAGATCGTAAAGTTTACAACATGGTAGCCTCGCATAAGTACTTAACCAGGAACAAAGGCAAGAATTCTAAGATTGTCCTGCAGTCATGGACCCATAACCTCGCGCAGTCCACACTGCTTAATGTAATGAAGATCCCACACTTCGACAGACACCAGGAAGTCAACGTGGGTTTACCCACGATTAGGCCCACTTTTGTAATGTATAAATAGAAGGATAGGCAATGTAAGAAATAGTAGATATGATTGCTTAGTGCAATTGGTAGTGCATCTATGTGATGTTGAATAAGTGCTCTGTGCGAACTGTGTAAGGCTTGCAAGGCTATGTGCAAGTTACTGTGAGGTTTCTATAGAAGGCTAAGTGTTGTAACGTAAGGAAGAAGAATCTAGCGAGCTGCGCAGATCTTCTGTCCTATGCGAAGAAGGGTTTTGGAGGCTTTGTGCTTGTAATAGATTGAAGACGATAATAAAGAAGAAGATCTTGTGGACATAGCCCCAGGGTGGGGGTGAACCACGTAAATCTGTGCGTTATGCTCTGTGCATTGATTTAATGTTTTTTTGCTTATGTTATGTGCTTTGATATATCCACTTATGCTTTGTGCTTCTTAGATATATATGATTGTTAGATATGATGTGTATGCGGATGCTTAGTGTTGATCTACTAGATTTGATCTGGGTTACTATGGTTAAGTACTGAAATACTGTAGATCTGAGTGTACACCGCGATGCTTTGTGCTATCTGCGAAGTAGAATAAGGGTTGAATATTGATGAATGATCGACGCTAAGTGCTCTGTAAATGATATAATCATAGATCTGTGTCCCAGCTAAGGTTGCAGACACCTGAGTCTTGCAACCACACCTGCCTCTACCTCGGGTGAGACTTCATCTACTTCACAGGGTTGCCGAAAGGGCCGATAGTTAGGGCTTTGTTGGTGCGCTCTTGAGCGTTGAACCCTGGGTCTGCCCCTGTGCCAACAAGGAGATACTTTGATGAGATGATCAAATGGTTTCACTAGTTGTATGACTTCACCCGACATTATCCAGCACGTGATCTTCAGGGCCCCAAGGCCCCAAGTAAGTAGGCAAGTCATCTTGTTTTTCTTTCATTTTCATCTTGATTGCTCATATTAGTTTAGATGCATTTCATTTTATTATATGTTCTACTTGCATATTGATTTCATGCTTAGTTTAGAATTTAAAAAAAAATGTCAAAATTTTCATTTTCTATCATAGTTGGTTTCTGATGATGATCATATGAGAACAAGGATCAATAGGTCATCCTGCACTTGATAGTTTGATGTTTCCTTGCAGACGCAGATCTACCAGGAGATGCTTCGGTTCTCATAGCACTTGATGATAGCAATTTTACTAGCACAAGTTTCTGGGCAGTTTTGTTGTTAGTATGGGCTGATAAGGGCTACAAACGGTGGTTGCAGTAACAATTACAACAACAACAAAGCGATTTACAACAGCCTAAAAAATTCACTTCAAAATGGTAGCCAAAAAATCGTTTAAAGCCTCAAGGTGATATTGCTTTGGCTTGTGCAAAATCTGGGTTAGTTTACTTGGTTAGTAGGCTTAGATAGGCTGCACAATAAATGGCTATAACAATGATTGTGACAGCAAAAAATTAGTTGTTAGTATTTCTAGACTAGGTTAGCAAGTTAGTTCAGGTTAATAGGATAGCAAATAAAGCTTGAGTGTAGGTTGGTAATCTTGTAAAAGAAGTGAGGAAGGAGGATTAGTGTCTTCTTAGGGTAATGGATTCAAAGATGGTGACTTCTTCTAAGGCTACTCATTAATGATAATACACAAAAGTCTATGAGGGAAAAAAAACTAGGAGGAGTAGCAACTTAAGTCCTCCTAGATTTTGACCTCAAGAAACAAAGTACTAGGGTGTAGGCACTTATAGGCCCTAACGCTTTTCTCCCTTAGCCTTTTTATAGAGTAAAACTTATGCAACAATAACCAAATACAAACTTCTAGAGTGATAACACTTTAGGGCTCTAGGGTTTCACTGGTTACTAGATCAATTTAGTGAAAACTTGGCAAATAAAAAGTAAGAAAGTAACAACTTAAGTGTCTTACTTCAGGCATTAAGTACACCATGCAATTTCATAATCTTATATGAGCAAATAAATCCATATGATAAACCATTCAATAGATGACAAAATGCAGAGTCTACTTACTTGCACCAAGAATAATCATGAATATGCCATGCAAGATCACCATAAAAATTCAAAAATTGATCCAAGTTGCAAAGATAAGCCTTAAATAAGAGTAGCTCCTCACTATTTCAGCCAATAACCTTAATAGGGAGAAAATTTCATACCTCTTGTCCTCCAATGACAAGTTGTGATAAAAAATGAATGTACTTTTTATTATTTATTTATACCAAATCAGGCCCTAAATTAATTTAAATTCAAAACTGTTGGGCCGACCTGGCCAATTTGTTACAAAAATTAAATTCTAACCAAATTAAATAAATTTGCATCTAAAATATCCTCTAAGGGTGATGTCATGCCCCTCTAAGGTGATGTTGAGCCCCATATGTGGAGCGTTGAGCAAGAAAAGTGGAACGTTTGGCCTCCAGAGGTCTAAATTGATTCCCACACACGACACAAGCCTCACAAATTCCTCCAAAGATGAAACCCTAGCTCTAGATAACGTCTAGGGTTATCATGGTGACATCTGGGCCTCCTAAGGCCATCGTCCAAGTGAATGAAGATAGGGATCATCCGTCTAAGGCCTTCCAGAGTGCCTCCAAAGGCAACGTCCTTCCTTCATCCAGTGCAAACCTTCAATCTCTTCTTACCCTTGACTGGGGTTTCACCATCCATCTGTGGGTTTTGAGCCCCCATGAAGGTCCAATCTAATCATTCCCTCATGTGTACCTGTCCATCGGGAAAGGTCCTGCAACAAGAACAAGTAAACCCTCCAAAGGTTCATAAGTCATCAGGATCATAACATCTAAATAACATCCAATAATTAATATACCCGAACATGTGCATCAAACCCCCCTTAACCCCAAACAAATTCTCAAAGACGTTATGCAATTTGACAAGTTAGGTTTGGAGAGGGTCTCAGGGTGTCCTATTGGTCTAACCTCTCTTAAGTTTGGGGTGTTTCCCAGGTGGAGTCTAGTCCAAGTCATGTAATTGTATGAGGTGGCATGGGGTAAATATTTGGGCATGGGGTGCATGTGATAACAAGGAAATGTAGAGTCTTACCTGTGGGTGCCTTTGTGGAGGGCGAGCTGCACCTTGTCATGAATGAAATTGTTTCCTAGCCCATTCATTTCCTTTTACTCTTAAATTTATTTATTTTGATCTTTTTCTCTTGTGCTTCAAGGAAATAGTTGAGGGCCATTGTCCTGGCTTGATGACTAGAGGTGACAACGTTATCCATAAACATTTCACGGAAATGTTAAGGCTGGCTCATGATGAGACCCCCTTTCTCTTGGCTATGCCACCAAGAGCCACTACCCTAGTTTGGTGACCAGATTGGTGGTGGTGTCATACCGCTACATGCCCATGGTCATAATAGGTCGGCTAGTTATGGGACCTATCCATCAACTAGTACCTTGAGTGTTTATGTTATCTTGTGGGTCCCCTTTTCTTACTGAGAAGATTTTCACTACTTTCTCGGGATCCCTAGGCGAAGCATCTGGAAGGTTTCAAATTGGCTTTTAACTCTTTCCGACTACTTTTACCCTCTGGGCTTTTAGCCCCTTCTTCCCATGAGGCAAGGTACAACCCTTCCTAGTGTATCCAATCCCAATACCCAAACAAGGATAGGGGAGATGGAAGGAATGAAAACAGAAAGTGATAAGTATGGAGGGAATGGACGATGACTTTTCACAGATCCACCAAGTGGAAACCCATCCTAAAGAGAAATCAACTTCCTAGGGCACCGTGTCACCCTTCCAGGTTTGAATGAGGAAAAAAGCATAATTTACAAGAAAACGTCATGAAACAAAGAAGGATTCGATACAACATGTTCAAGTGTTTAAAAAATCAGAGTGATACATACCATGATAATCAGACTCATTACCTCATGGACCAAGGCTCGCCGCTATTTCAGGACTAGGCTGGTGTGATGGATACTATTGTTAGTGATACGTGCATTGCACTAAAGAAAAGAGGGGCCCTCTAGGGCTATGCTTAATTCGTTTGGCTCTCGGTACTCCTTGTCTAGGACCTATGGGCCTCGAGATGTGATCTCCTTAGTTATCCATAGGATAGGGGATAACATCTGGCTCCAACTCGGGGACATGTGCTCATCGTAGAGTGCATGAGAACCTCAACATCTCTGGTATGACCTATGCCTACTAAATCTCAACAAAATATATTAGTAATCCCTAGGGTAGTGATATCACCCCTTGTCCATATATGATAAAATAAAAGCATCTCTAGTCTAACATATGATTATGAGCATACATATATAAATAATGAATCAAGACAATATGAAAAATGCAACTACAACTATGCTAACATGATATGCAATGGTATGTACAATGGATGCAAATACCTACCTATCCTAACTTATGTGTGCTTACTTGTGAAGTCAAGTATCTTCCCCATGATGGGGTTTGAGGAGGCGTCCACTAACTTGTATTGGACG
>JASDQU011178303.1:3852-15979 GCA_032191745.1 Picea mariana
AAGTGATTAATGTAGACTTTATGATTCATAGTACACTCACCCTATTTTGCATAAGGTCTCCATACTATACTCACACCCAAGTGTTCCCAAAATTTTACTTCTAGGGAAATCTATTTGGTTCCTACCAACTTAGCCAAGGGTCGGGTTAAGGACCAGTGACTGTCACAAGACTCCAGGTCCTGGTCATTTAATGGCTCATAAAAAATTGGATGTTGATCAAATTGACCACGGGATGTCATGTCACCAGTGGACCTACAACAACGAGAATCAAACCAATACCTAAGACCTATTGCAGGGGGTGTGGAAGCGACATTCCTCAAGTGGGAAAGGAATTCCCTGTGAGGGTATTAAAAGCTCTGCAACCATCATTAAGGCAGTCTACTAGTCATACTGAAATTACTTGGCTCTATACTCGAAGTGTCATGCTGACCCTGCCTTGGTCACGTGGCTCACCTGTCCTTCACACTCTCCATAATTAATTCGAGGAGAAAAGGCATCGTTTAGGTTTTGAGAGGGTTCAAGGTTTTGTCATTCTGAGTTCTTTCTTTTCTTTTGAAGAGGCTCTATGTGTCAAGGGGGTTTAGAGGTGAAGATTGTGGCCCTGGTGGTTTCCTCCAGATGACATGTCTTACATTTTGGGTAAGTTCTTCTCTAAACTTACAAACATTAATACCCTGGTTATTTCAATAGGAAGATTATAATTTTTTTTTGGAATAAAATGCCCGCGCCCTGTTGTCATTCTGTGTTCTCCCTCAATTTCTTCTTTTGGAATTCTCCTTTTGTCTAACTTCCTTGCATTACATTCAGAGCCATCCTTAACCCTGTAGTAATGATCTTTTCTTTGAGGTTGTCACGATTCTTTTATTTTTACCGAGAAGGAGTGTTGTCCCTACCTATCCAAGTTCGGGATCTAGGTTTTCTTTTGTAAACCCTCTGTCATGTGCCAGAGTTCATATCCAAGCATTCATGAGTCTGAGGGAAGTATTTATTCCGGGTTAACCAGAAAACTTGGCCGGAGCATTCTCTGCGTTTACTTTGATGACTTAAGCGATTCAGTGCAAAAGGAGTTCGGGTAGATTACACTCAACAATTAGGGTAATCCTGGTTTGAATGGGAGAATTAAGCTCTTTTCCGCCTAAAAATACATATTATTTTTGTTCACATACACAATGAAATCCCGATTTGGTCGATTACTGTATTTCCATTATTAAAGAATATTTTGTGAAGAATTTTTACTACAGTTGTATCATTCATTTTAAGAGAAAACATATCATTAATGATGGGCCCTGTCTGATGCGAGGGTACCCATCAGTGAGTATTTTCTCCTTCACCCTTGGCCCTGTATGACTATCCAGATGGAAAATGTCAATAAAAGGATCATGTCATGCGAATTTCGAAGTTAAGTAAAGAGTTGGTATGATGTGTTTATAAACATTTGCACTTAAATCGTGTTCTTCTTACATTGTCTTCATATAAGAGTTTACTTATCATCGTATATGGTGGATTCCTCCAATTTTTTGTCTACCCAAAAGTCCTTGCTACTCATATGCATACATAGAGTAAAAAGGTATACGAGTTCCATTTGGTTGTGCTTCAGTAGTTAGAACCGACCGTGTTGTATCTGAGATGTAGTCAACATTATCATTTTCCTCAGTCTTCCTATCGAGTTGGGAAGGGAAAGAATTTCCAATGTAACTTAAAACTTTGGGCTCTGATTATTATAATACAATAATTTATGTACAGGTTTTGCTCTGTCTTTTGTCCAAAATAAAATACTATTTAATCATTCACCAATTGGATCTTACCCTACCCCGTAATTTGATTACGATGKCTATCTTGTTCTGAATGTTGGTATGAATWATAATCTAGACMATATCTTTTTGTTTCCTTTTGACCTTTCCTATGTTTATTGTCAATATGCCCTTTTGGAAAGGAATGGTGATATTCGTTTTGGATTTAGCATGAGTAGATATAGTTGCCGGGTAATTGATTACGATTTGTATTTTATTCTAGCATACCAGATATACAATCTTGTGAATTGTTCATTATTTATGCTATCTTATGGTTGCCCAATTCTGAACCGTTCACTACCACGATCATCGAGTGGATTGTTTCTCATATATTCTCATAGTTAATGGTTTTGTACTTTACTCCATACAATGTATATTCCTTCAGTTGGGGGGGTCCCATTTTTTTATTTTGTGCAATAGGAAAAAAAAGGATTAAAATCTATATCAGCGTATGATTTATGTTCATTGTAATCATCTTCAAATTCTCATTCTTATAGAGTAATTTACTATTGTATTATCTTATAATCAAACAACGAATTATTCATTTTAATATGGTACTGTAATAAATTTTATGGAGGGTTCTCTGGACCTTTCGATTTAGAATTTTCTTTATACGAGAGGCAGTTGTTCTCCTAGCGGCATGGTTGTTTATTCAAAATCATGACAGTAACTTTCTGTGTAAGTGGGATTCCTATTGCAGTCATTAAATATTTATTTAACAAAACTAAACACAATATTAACTGTAACTGTATCTATATTCATTGCATATCTAGATACAAATTGATGKAAATATGTGTATAGACTTCCTCAGATTTCTACTTATTCRTAGACAAATTTTCTTACTAATTTCCACTACAAAAGTAAATATACGCCTGTAAATAGATCTAATCCTTCCTAACTCATTTGTACAGATTAGTTATGTCCAGAATTTCAATTACAATGGTAGACATACACCTGTAGGTAGATCTGTTGTTTCTTCAAGTTCATTCGTGCCTAACTACTTCTACCAAAATTTAAATATTAGACATAGACATGCACCATATTTCAATTTTATTTTACATAGATCATTCTACCTAGAATTGTACTTCAGGATGCCTCATTCCAACATTTTGGTCTTTAATTATAAACTCCATACAATGAACAAATGTCCTACATGGAAATTATTTCAACTTAACCCAAACAGAGCATCATATCGGATATAAAAAATCATTCAAAACAAAGAAGGATAAGATTTAACATATCTTAATCCATTTCGTGGGAAGACAAAGGGAACAACCACGTTGCTCTCAACCATATAATAGGGCATCCAACGCTTACCCAATTCACCCCCTAGCCTGACCATGAATCCAAGAGGGAAAACTTGGAAAAATCCTCTTCAACAATGTCTTCCTCTATGAGTAATATTCTCCCTTGCCTCACACTCCAAATTAGTGTTCATAACAACAAGTATTCAGTAGTTCCTTTTTCCCCAGCATAATAGGCAATGTCTTGCCTCCTCACATATGCTATTTAACAACCAAAAAAATAACAATGTTTTTGCCTAGGTCTTTCTTCCCCCCCCCTTGGGAATTTTCACAGCTTTCTAAATACCTGATTTTCAGGGGCTGCCCATAGACAAATATTTGATTTGCCACTTGTAATAATCAGCACAGAGGTAGTTCCATCATGTTCTGCACTCATGGAGTCATGCTAAGCTGATTTTAACATGGTTGTTCCATTTGTCCTCCTACAATCAATATAAAATACTTTTCTTTCATACAAATGTCATAGTCAAATGGTTAGTTGGGTCAAATCAGATCTGTGCCCAACAATCATAATAATTAATTACAATTATCAAATTCAACATTAGGAATTGCCATAAATGGCAAAAAAATTCCAAATTCGAATTTACTAAAACTGAAATAATTTCCCAGCAATTTTAAATTTCAAAAATACTTTTTTTTTTTGGGGATGTCACATTTTTTCCCCCTTCAATAAAACACTTTCCTCAGTGTTCGTTCCTTTCTTCGAATAGGATTGGATGAGATTTCTGCAAATCTTCCTCCAACTCCCAAGTGGCCTCCTCGGGACCAAAGTGCTTCCATTACACCTTTACCTAAGTGACGACTCTGTTCCAAAGTTCTATTTCTCTCCGGTCCAGAATTCAGAGGGCTTCCACCTAGAACTCACCTTTGGGTTCCACCTGCACCAAGTTCCAATCAATCATATGAGTAGGGTCATGAACATACTTTTTCAACAAGGAAATGTGAAATGCATTATGAATTCTTAGGTTAGCTGGAAGTGCAAGTTGGTATGCTATGGGTCCAATTCGAGTTAGTATCTCAAAGGGCCCACAAAATGTAGGTGCCATCTTGGCACAGTTTCCTAACTTCAATGAGATTTTTCGGGCTTTGACCTTCAAATAAACGTGGTCTCCCAATTGAAATTCCAAGTGTCTTCTTTTATGATCTCCATATCTCTTTTGTCTATCCTATGCTTCTTTTAAGTTTTGTTATACCTTTCTTACCATGTTCTCCATTTCTTGGAGCATCTCTGGTCCAACCATGAGTCTGTCTACCAGGTTATCCTAGCTAAATTGAGTTGTACACTTTCTGTCATACAGTACCTAGAAAGGGATTAACTTAGCCAAAGTTTGGTACCCATTGTTATATGCAAATTATACTAAGTGTAGATAGTCTTCCCACTTGTTTGGTTTTGTTATTATGTACATGTAGAGCATATCCTCTACGTTTTGGTTTGTCCTTTCGGTCTGTCCACTCATTTGTGGGTGATAGCTTGTACTGAAATTCAAATTAGTATTTATCCCTGCAAACAATCCCTTCTAAAAAGAGGATGTGAATTTTACGTCTCTATCTGAAATTACCATTTTAGGAATACCATGCAGTCTAAAATTTTCTTTCATAAATATTCCAGCAATGTTTATAGCTTTAAAAGTAGACTTTACAGGAATAAACTGTGTGGACTTACTGAGTTTATTGATTACAACCATAATAGAATCATTTTGTTTCTGAGTTTTTGGAAAACCTGTTATAAAGTCCAGTGATATCGTCTCCCATTTCCATTCGGGTACTGGTAATGGCTGTAATAGGTTGGTTGGATGCTAGTGTTCAAACTTAACCTGCTAAAAATCTTGGCACCTAGCCAAGTATTCTGTTGTTTCGCCCTTCATATTAGGATAGTAAAATAGTCTTCTAAGTGTTGTTATCGTTTTCTGGTATCCTATATGGAAAAAATATGGTTTCTTATGAACTTCGTCTAATACTATTAACTTTAATTCTGCTGAATATGGTATGTAAAGTCTGTTTCTAAATCACAGGAGCCCTCCTTGTTGATACTTAAATCTGGTTTCTCTGATTTTGCGGTACTGTTTTGTAATTCTGCCATTATCTTAGTGTAATTTTCATCGTTAATACCTGTCATCCTTATTCTTTGTTCCAGATCACTATCTTCCTTGTCGATACTTATTTCAAATAACCCATGGACTCTTCTGCTTAGAGCGTTTGCTACCTTATTTTCCTTACCCTTGATATGTCTAAGTTTTAAGTCAAATTCGCTCAAGAATGTTAGCCATCTTGCTTGCCTTGCATTAAGATTTGGTTGGATAAACAGATATTTCATGACGCTATTAGCCATCAATAATAGAAATTTTCTTCCCATTATGTAATGTCGCCACATTTTTAAGGCATGTATTACCGCTGCCAATTCCAAGTCATGAGTGACATAATTTCATTCATGTTCTTTTAATTTACGGGACTCATAACAAATCACGTGTCCTTCCTGAGTTAGGACACCACCTAGTCCTTCTTTACTTGCATCAACACATACGGTAAAATCTTTATCTGGGTCTGCTACCTTCAATATGGGTGTCGCTGCCAATAATTCCTTCAACTTGTTAAAACTGTCTTGACATTTCTGTGACTAGTTAAACTTGGTCCCTTTCTTTTATATTGACGTGATAGGGTAAGCTATTTTGGAAAATCCTTCTATGAATCTGCGATAGTATCCGGTGATTCCCATGAATGACTAGATGTCTGATACATCCTTTGGTACTCGGCATTCTATAATGGCTCTTATTTTCTCAGGGTTGACTGCAATGCCTTCTGCAGATATTACGTGTCTTAGGTATTGTATCTTCTTTTGGTAAAAATTGCACTTATCGAATTTAGCATACAGGTGGTGCTTCCTTAAAGTTTGCAGGATGATTCTTAAGTGTTCTTCATATTCTTCCCATGTTTTAGAATACACCAGAATATCGTCGACAAATACTAGTACGAATTTGTCTAAGTACTGACTGAAAATACTGTTCATCAGGCATATAAATGTGGTTGGTGTGTTAGTGAGTCCGAAAGGTATGACTACAAATTTGTAGTGTCCATATCTTCTTCGAAAGGTTGTTTTGCGTATGTCCTCACCTTTTATCCTGACTTGATGGTAACTAGATTGTAAATCTAGTTTTGAACAGATTTTGGCCCCGCCTACTTGATCAAATAGGTCATTTATCCTAGGTAAGGGGTACTTGTTCTTAATAGTCATTTTATTCTATTGTCTATAGTCTATACATAGTCTTAGGGTACCATCTTTCTTTTTCACAAAGAGGAACGGTGCTCCCCATGGTGAAACACTGGGTCTGATATACTTTTTGTCCAACAATTCCTGTAGTTGTATCTTTAGTTCTATCAATTCAGGTAAACTCATTCGATAAGGTGCTTTCGACATAGGGGCTGATATAGGTAGTAAGTCTATGGAGAAGTCTATTTCCCTTCTAGGAGGTAATTCTGGTATCTCATTAGCAAACATGTCTCTAAACTCACATAGGACAACAAAATCTTCTAGTTTCAGCTTATCTTCTTTTTCTAATAGATTCGTTATTTGGATGACATAAACTTGACACCCCTTTCTCATACACTTCTTGAATTGCATTGATGTGACTTGTCTAACTGATACTGGTTTTAGTATACCTTGTTCTATTCGAGTAGTGTCACAATCATCTTTATAGTTAAGTATCTTTGTATAACAATCTAGGACTGCTTTGTGTCTTTCCAACCAATTCATTCTGATTATCATAATGTAGGATCCTAGTGGTAGAATATTCATATTTTTTTTTATATTTTGACCATCTAAGTTAAATTCAAAATCAGAAAAAAAAGTTAACCACTTTCCTTTTAGTTCCCTTTGCTAACTGTACCAGCCATGATTTTGCATCTTTCATCCTCTTAAGTTTATTTTCCTCTACTACTCCAGGAGTGATATAACTTAACGTAGCTCTAGGATCAATTAAAATATAAATTCCGGTGTTATTGATTTTAACTTCAATTTCCACCATAGAGGACTGGTGGTTAGCTTGCCAGGCGTCAATGGCTGCATTAATCCGATGCAGGCTTCTGCCTACATCACCCATTGTCAAAGCTTCCTGTAGATTATGAACAACAGTTCTGTTTTCCATGCTTAAACATGGGCAGTTCCTCCTGAGGTGAGGTTCCCCACATTTCCAACACTTTAATGGTTCCCAGGGATTGTCCCCAAATTTCTTTGTTCCCAAGTTTACTGATTTACCACCTCCTTGTGTGTTTGGATGGTTTGCGTGATAATATTTCCTGGAGCACCTAGTGAAAAGAATTGGCTAGTAGAAGAAGAAGAAGAACTGGCCTTCCTTTGAGGGATAGGAATCCGCAGCTGAGACTGGAGACAGGAATAGATCCTGAACATTCGAACCACTCCGGCTGCCTTGCCTACCTCGCCGGAGATTCGACGAGCGGGAAATGCTTAGTTCTATATTAAACGCTTTACCTATTGGGAAGCTTTTCACTGCATTCCGATAGGGAGTTGGCTGGTATCCCTTCTTTCGTTGATTCATCTAATCTTGTTTCTTATCCTTCTAGGCTTTGGGAAACTCTGCCCGCTGTTTCTATTGATCATAACACATTCATTATTAAGCCATAATATTGGCTCATTACCCATTAATTGGGCCATATTATATTAGTAATGTTATTTTATTTATATCATATTTAGGCCATTAGTTGTAATTATACCTCCTAGTATCCTATATATACCAAGGAGACATTTTCATTTTGAATCATCTTGTACTTGAACATTTAAGTGGGCTAAAAGGATCTTTCCCCCTAGAAGAGGCTTATTATATGAAATTATCTCTTTTTCAAGGTGTCGAGTACTTTTTCTGAGGTTTTTCTATTCTATATTGATATTTGGTTCTTAACATATGGTATCAGAGCTCAAGGTCTTGGGGTTTGGTTGCTGCATCTCAGACACCTTGGAATTTTCCCTATAACTATTTTTCTACAACATTTCAAAAGGAATGGCTTGGAGGATATTTAGTAGACGGATCAAGGTATGTTGGGCTCAAATTTCAGCTCCTGAGGCCTTATACTTTCGGAGATACAGCCTGTACAAGATAGGATTTTGGAATCATCCTGAACTGAGCCATTGCAGAATTTTTTCTATAAAAAACTTTATGTAACATCACAGACCCTGAAATCTAGTGGATATTCACAAAAATAAGTAAGGTATCTGTGGTAAAAATTTCATCTTTTGGGTCATCTTAAATTTGTAGATACACCCTGTGTAAGATAGGGTATCTGACTAGTCTTATTGACTAGTCTCAAGAAGGTGTTCCAGGTAAAAAAATCATAACTTCTTCCTAGAGTATCCAAATTGAGTGGAACTAGTTTCATTGGATGGTGTACGGTCCGTAGTATTTCTGGTATGAGATTCATAATTTTATATCAATTATTTTGTGTGGGGCATGCTATACTAGTGAGATCTCCTGAAAAGGCCAAAAATCGACAAGTTGTGGGGAATTTACCATAAATTCCACTTAGCGCATCCAATTTTAATCATACCTATGGAATTGCAGAGAAGAAATATCATAGAACTACATAAAATAATGTTTCATACCCAGAAGGGCTGAAACTTGGGAGATACAACAAAAGAAAGATTGTCTAGCAGAACCACCTCAAAATCAAGGTTCAAAAGTGATACTTGGCCTACATGCCACCCAAAAAGGGAAATTCTACACCAAATAAGCATCCAGACAATCCTACTTGGACTCTTGATGAAGGTGAAGAAATGGGTAGGGATAATAATAATTTACAAAAGAATATAGTAACAAAAGATGAACTACAAGAGATGGAATCTAAGTTGGAGGCAAAGATGGACGATTTAAAAGAGGAGATCATGGAAGTACTGAAAAAATTTGTAACAAAGAAGACACCTGAAAGTGAAAATGCATCCCATGAAATTCATGATGAGGACACAAGGAAGGTGAATCAAGAATGGAGAAACTCCAACTTTGGCCTGAAGACCAACCACGTTCCTAAGATCGATATGAGGAGGTTTGATGGCAAGGACCCAATCACATGGATACTTCAGATGGAGCAATTCTTTGATCTAGATAGTGTGCCACATACACAAAAGGTACGGATTTCTTCTTTATGTTTAGAACCTAGTCAATTTGTATGGTATTGATGGCTTTGTTCTCACAAATCACTCGTCACTTGGACAATTTTCACGGAAGAAATGATAGCACACTATGAAGATACAAGGAGAAATGCCTTCTTTAGCCAATTGATAAATCTCAAGCAAAAGGGTTTAGTTACCGAGCACATTGAGAGCTTCCAAATATTGAATATAAAGGTAACCAATATTCCAGATGAGCACTTGATTGATGTATTCATAGGAACTTTAAAGGATAACATTCAACATGAGGTTCACCCTTGGGAACCGAAATCATTGGAGAAAGAATTTGAGGTGGCAAGAAATGTTGAAAGTAAAAATATGGCTATGGTTACTAGAAGGACCAATCCTAACATCTATAGACATAACAATGATCCTTCTTCTAAAACACCTCAACCTACAAGATTTACACCTCAACAATTGGAGGAGAGAAAAGAAAAAGGTTTATTCTTTAATTGGTACAACAAGTATAGTAAGGGACATAAGTGTGGTGAGAAGAAATTATTCTACATAGATTGTGAAGAAGAAGAAGAAGAACCATCTCAAGATGAAAATGTAGAAGAAATTTTGTCTGAAGAGTTGACTCCCATGATATCGTGTAATGCATTGGCTAGAATTAACACTCCTCGAACCCTCAAGATCAAAAGATACATCAAAAATAAAAATGTAATAGTCCTAATTGATTCTGGCAGTACTCATAATTTCATTCACTACTAACCTCATCAAATTTGTTTGACTTATAATAAGGTCATAGAAGCCTTGAACAAAAACCATAAAGTAGTTTCTTAGGATTTGGGTGAGAGTCAAATTCATCATAGTTGACACCAACTCATCCCACCCTTGGGTAATAAACATAGAGTAAGTTACCACAACTTGAAAAAGGTCAGGCGCGAGAGAAAAAAATACATTTCTACACTTCCTTTTAGAGAGAAACTCACATATCACAATGTAAAGAAATTTGTTTGTGTAGAACAAAACATAAATAGGTGTGATTGCATATCCCAAAATGGTGATGCAACTATGCTAGTTTTTTATCTATAAGGAACACCATGCAGTAGTAGCAATGAAAACTAGGAAACAATTTCTTCCAATACTTCCCTGTGAAAGAAAAATGCAAGACAGAACTACATGAAACAAATGAAAGAAACTCCTTCCATTGCATGTGAAATTTGTGAACAATTGAATTTTTCAAAAAATAGTAAGTCTTTCATGCCTAATTTGCAASAAGAATACCTCYGCTTGACAGTGMAYGATAAACCATTTTYCAGTGGGAAAGTTTGTCTTCCATGMAAACKATCGCTTGAAAATGGAAAACTGTCACAATTTGCAACCCCTGACCGAATAATATGTAATACAACACTAGCAGATGTAACTGCACTTACGGAACTTGAGGAGAGACTTGTGTCTCTATGAATTGCATTTTCTCAAATCAGACCTTGGGGCTATAAACGACCCCAGATGGGCTTGACAGGATCAATCATTAATGTGTCTGTTCAACTAGATGTTGTGCAAAATGTGTTACCACAATTCATTAACAATACAATTACAATCATTGTGGCTCTGAAAAGACGCTTGCGATACAAAAATGCCTATCAAATAGGCAAAGTTCGTGTGGATGTTGTTATGAAAGCATTAAAGGAATTATGTTCCAGGGCCGTCTACAAAACAGAGAACATTTGTATAAATGCCAACTGGAACAATGTTCTTGCAAAATAACATGGAAACTCTATAGACACTCTTGAAAATCCTACTGATTTTGATGCAAGTAATGAATCGGAGAATGAAACACCTGTAGAAACATTGGTGCATTGATTCAGTGATTCACAGTGCATTCGTGACTTGCAAGACAAAATTATCAAAATTGAACCTGTCCAGGGGCAACATCCACTTGGAATAATCAAGGACAAGTTCGCTAAGGAAATGAACTTTCCAACCCTCTTCTATGGAGATCCACGGGGAACTAATATTACAGAACGATTTAGTTATCATAAAATAGTCTCATGGGAGATACTACATTCAAGCGATTACTTCTCCTGTCACATAACAAATTTGTTTTTCAAAACAATGCAGATAATAATAGAGCAAGTTTTGTCCTGCATGTGGGTCCGAATAAGAAAAGGCTAGTTAAAAGGAAGAAAGTTGTTCACCAAGGATGTGAATCACAAAGTAAACCTAGAAAAAATTCTGAAATCTGATATTGGATACATAGATTTCAAAAACATCTACACCTCTCTTAATTATTTGCAACAAAACAACACAAAAGAATTGCAATGATTCGGAAATTGGGCCCGCCAACATTTTTCGTCACATTTACAGGTGTAGAGCATTGCTGGGATCCATTGGTGGTTGTCATATCTGATCTTCATAGGAACAAGAAACGTAAAAAAGAAACCAATACACTGGAAAATAACGACATTGACTACCTCATAACAAAAGACCCGATGACATGTACTCACTACTATAGACATAGAATAAATGCTTTTAGACAATTGATATGCAATGATGAAACGTTTTTAGGAAAAATATCAGACTACTTTTTTGTAACTGAATTCAAGAATAGGGGAAATGGACATGACCACGTACTGTTGTGGATAGAGGGTGCCCCGGTCTATGGAGCTGATAACAATTTAGAGATCGAACAATTTATGGATAAATACATAACATGCAACACAGATCATTTGGATCCAGAACCTGCAAAATTCCATAGACATTACCATACAAGAAGTTGTAGAAAATGAAAAAACTCACATTGAAGATACAAATTTCCCATGCCGCCAATGAGAGCTACAAGAATCATATAGCCGGTTAGTCTAGAGGACAATGTTATTGTTGAGAAATCTAAATCCTTGTTCACATTTCTAGAACAA
>JASDQU011178304.1:7750-26376 GCA_032191745.1 Picea mariana
TTACCAAGTACATGCATGAACATAAGGTATGCAATGTTAGTTTATCTTCTAATTCCTCTCAAGATGAATGTTTTGGTGGTTTTGAAAATCACACAAGAGGAATAGGGTCCAAGTTATTGTTAAAAATGGGCTATGAAGGTAAAGGGTTAGGCAAGCATGCACAAGGCATTGTTGATCCTATTGTTGTTGAAGAAAGACCTAAGTATTGTGGTCTTGGATATGAACGAAGATATGGAGCAAATTCCAAAGTCGAGGATACAAGGGAAAAAGTTCCAAGCACAAATTTTGTTTCAAGTTCACCTCCTCAAGAAGGCTTTAAAGGTGAAAGTTCAAGAACTTTTGTTGAAAGTTCAATCCCTTTAGCATGCAAGGCTTGTATTCAAGATGAATGGAAATGTGTGAAACAAGAAATTTGTGACAGCAATGAGGACATGAACACTGTTGTTGGTCTTCAAAGGAGAGCTTGTAACTCTTCAGATTCACCTCCTCAAAGAGGCGATAAAGGTGAATGTTCAAGGTATAATTCTGCTTATCATTCAGTTGCTTTTGATTATGTTAAGCATGAAAAATTTGTATGTAAAAATGGAAGAAAGAATCCATGTACATATTGTGGTTTATATAACCATCATGTTTCAAAATGTTGGAAAAGATTAACCGCTTTCAGGAAACTTTATAAGCAAAGACAACGTGAAAAGAGGATGCAAAAGATTTGCACTCATTGCCAGAAGAGGGGTCATCTCATTGACCAATGTTGGACATTGCATCCAACCACTCATCCACAACATAAGAAGAAGATGGATAAAGAGATTGGCAAGAATGGAAGAGGAGATTCCATCATCGATGTGAGTCAAGATGATTCACAAGAGGACGATTTCCAGCAGAAAAAGTCACCGTTGAGTTGGCTTGGTAAGAAATGGTTGGATTTCTTGAGCAAGTAAGGCTTGCATTTTCTGTTGTAAATGCACTTTTCAGCGTTATGTGTGCATTTATGGGAAGCATGATAAGTTGCATCAGTTTATCACAACTTGCATGATGCAAGTTGCATGTGAATGCAATTCATTTTGAAGGCATTTTTGTTGTTGCATAAATTCACCTAGAGGATGTAAAAGATGGATATGATGTTCACTTGTTACAGTCATGTATCTTTTTCATGTTCAGCTCTTATGTACCCACATGTTTTGGGTTATGTACTTATGTTTGTACTGGAAGGAGAGTTGAAGAGACATGCACATGCATTTGTTTTTGTGTATATGTAAGCAGTAAACCTGGTGATGGTTCATCATGAATGATTCATGATTGTAACATGATCATGTTTGTCGACTTGTCAGTTTGAGAAGGTTGATATGCTTCAAATGAGTCTCAACTAGTGTCGATGATTGTCTGACAACTATGTGTGTTGATCGTGTTTTTCGACTTGTGTTTAGTCGATGGTGTTTATTGACTTGAAAGTTGATTTTGAGTACACCATGATGCAAGAAAACTCCATGTGCTTTGATAAAGTACGAGATGCGACAGTTTGTTTGAAGAGCAAAAGATTTTGTTAGCATCATTTTTCAATCTTGTATGAATTTGTTTTCAAGATTGATGGTTTTCTTGGCTTGTGACAAGATGTCGCAGTGAAGTTTTTGCAGCCATTGGAGAGCTGATTATGTTGACGTCAAAGAGTTCACAAGAGGGACTTGATTCTCAGTGGGAAGGTTGGCAGTCTTCCAAGCATAGAGAGAACAGTGGGTCAGCAGTAGCCAGAGAACAGTGGTTGAGGGACATAGCCAGTTGTAGTGCAAGGCATGTTAAGGTATTCAAGTGATTGCCGAAAAGACTTTTCAAGTAGAATCAGTTGATAGAACTTGAAAATAGACAGATAATCATAAGATTTTGTGGGTCCAAAAGCCTTTCAGTGGGAAGGTGTGATCAAAATCTGGACCAGGGGTCAAATTTTAGCCCAAAAATCAATGTTCTCAGAATTGCCTCAAAATGAACGTGAGCGTAGGCCTCGTCGTCACGAACCCAACACAACTCGTTTCGTCTCAAACGAACGTCGGGAGCGAGAGATATTGCGATCTGTCCGAATCGTCAAAGAGGAAAAAAAATGGATGCTGACTGTGCAGTCTGTACAGTCCGTACAAATGCTGACATGGCATGACCGTATGCTGACGTGGTAGAGGTGACATGGTTTGACCATACATGCTGACGTGGCATTTTATTATTGGCAGTTGTGGTCGAATCAGTTGATGACACGTGGCAATTTCTTGGCAAATGTTATGGTGCCACGTGGCCCAGTCATGGGCTACCACGTGGCATCCCAGTATTGGCTTATGGTTTATTGGTTCAAAATTATGGAGTTCGAGGGGTTCGACCCCCGGACCTCCCCACCTGTGTATAGCTTTAACAAAGTCCACCCGACCAATATGCCCACACATTCTTCCTTACCATAGCATCATTTGCATTTTATTTAAATTTAAACCTTTGTATATGTGGGCGGGGGTCGGGCTGGGGCTTAGCCCCAGCCCGTGGTTGTATCATTACCATATAACCCTATTTGGAGGTGCGCGAACATATATTTCAAATGTAGCCGCGGTTGTAATTACTTTTTACATGTGACCATTTATATGTTGGTTGGGACGCGGTTATATTATGACCCGTTTTACATACGGAGCACGCACCGATTTCACATTGGAGTCTAGCCCCGGTTCTATATACAAATAACATATGACCATAATGTTTGGAGTGCGGGTGTTATAAATTGGTTTTTCAAACGGTTAAACATGCGTCCGACATTTGGCACTTTATTATTGGCTTTTAAAAGGTTAAGCCCTTTTTATATATGCGGTCGGTTTTATGGACTCATATGCCTAGGTGCTAGGCGGTTAGGGGTTGGCGCGCCCATAACCGTCCTACAGTTTGCACCATTGACGCGGTTGCGCCCGGTGCTGGGTTTTCACGCTATATATTGCGTGTGTGTCAGGTTCATGGAACAAGGGTGCATTTTGGCGAACCAGTGACATCAAGCTTGAAGGAAGGGGATGGCAGGAGGCCTATCTTCCTCATTTCTTGGCTGATTGAGGTGCCGTAAAAGCCCAGCTAGGGGTTTTTGGACGTCCTGAATCCATTGGCACCATTATCAAGGCCATTTGAAGACTTCTTTTGTAGCTTTTTCACCATTGAAGTTTCAGCGAGCTCTAGGGAGCTTGAAGCCCTCATTGATTGAGGACATGTTTTGGTGAGCCTATGTTTGTTTTCTGTGAATGAATAATCATTTTTGGCTAATTTTTATACTCTAAACACATTGGGACAGGTTTCACAGGCTTTTGAGGACTTTTACAGGTGTTTTTTTCCATAGAGAAGCTCATGAAAGCTTAAGGCCACATGTAGAAGAGGTCATGCTCGAATGAGCCATGATCCGTTTTCAGAGTTTTATTAGTCATTTTTGGGGTTTTTATGTGTTCTGATCCCAATGGTATAGTATATTTTTCCATTGGAGTTGAGAAACAGCTTGTAAAATAATTTTTGACAAATTAATCCCAGGGAGCCAAGTCCATTGATGGAGGCTCAAGGAGATGTAGCCCAGAGAGGGGTGAACTCCTTTATCATGTTGTTATTGTTGTGAGTTTGATGGTTTATTTGCTGCAAGTTATGTTGCTGTGTATTTATTGAAAGTACATATTTAACCATTTAAAAGAACATATCCTCACACATAAGCATTTACAAGAAGATACATAAATTTGACACATAAACTATCTTGCATATTTTAACACTTGAAGCAAAGTCCTGTAAAGTTTATTTTTAATGAAGTAGAGGGTGCTTGCATAGCATAAAAAGTCATCCTTCTATTTTCAGATCAGTTTTATACAAAACAAGGTGCACTAGGTAATTCAATGGTTTTTTTTAATGACTTTTAACAGATAATATTAATAGAAGGCAAGTTTTGTTTAAATTTTAAATTATATGATTATTGCACTTAGGTAGACTAATATCTACCTCGTAACATGTCATGGTTAAGACACCATGTTAATAAAAAAATATTGAGGAAGACACCAATTTACCTTAGTATGCTTGAATTCTACAATAATTGTCGTACTCAGGGCGATCAAACCCAATGATACTAAGTACAACAAAAATCTCAGACATGGGAATGTACTTTCTAGTTGGATTTTGATTTAGTCGACAACGTCGAATCCTCTAACTGAATTGCTATTAGGGATTATCGAATTGATGTATTTTCTCCCCTGAAGCTGGGGGTATTGTCCAACACCAATGACCCGTCCCAACCTTGCAATATCAGTAAGTATATGTATATAGCTATTAATATTCATTCATTCTCATTGTGATGAAGTAGTGGTAATAATTTATGTATATGTATAGGTAATACCTAAACGAAACAATCATGGAAATAGAGATGGAGTAAAGAAGCTAACATCTGAGGTTCTCTTTCACCGACTTTCTCTACCACGGACTTGAAAATGGAAATATCATTCACGAAGGATTGGGCATAGAAATATTCCCTTAAACCGACATTATGTGCATTGATGCTACATGCAACACTCCTTGTTATTACTAATAGAATAAGTAGTTGGGTTAATGAAGTTACATTCTTAATGCTTATAGGTCAATATTTCATCAGATTTGCACTTATCTTTCATGGAATATAGTACAAATTTAGATTTTTTTAATATTTTATTCCAACAATTAGCATCATGTCATTCTATTTAAGGTTTGATATTTTATTAGAAAGCCCACAACATCTTCTGGCTTCACCATCTCTTGGTTGTTGGTTGTTTATTATAACAACAATTCTATATTGATAATATTGTTTTCTCTTCTTCCTAGTTGTAGAGTTCCATAACCTTATTATATAATGAGTCACGGCGTTAGCAGTGGTGGCGGGTAGAGATTTTTGGGTTACCTTTTAGGCTCAACTCATCCATATTTTATGTGTCTTTGCTAGCTTTTAATCCAAAGTTTATAAGATTGAATCCATTGATACTCTTATACCTCCTTGCATTCATGTGATTGAGTACAATATTCATCGTTGTGATCACATTATTTATATGTACAATATTTATGTCGATGCATTTTCCTGGAAGATGACCAATACCATAAAAAACATAAGCAAAAAATTCAGACTACATGTGGAAAGTAGACATACCACTTTTTATTCAGAATAACATTACTTTACAATAAAATCCATGAAGAAAACACACAATCCAAAAAAATATTGAGGTCATCTTGCATGCCACATGTCAACTAGAAAATTATATGCAAATTATGTCCTAATTCCTCTTTTTCTTTTTATTATTATTGTCATCAATCTTATGATGGATGCTGTGAGAATTCTTTTGGATGGATTGCTCTCACAGGAAAATGACATATGATGGATGTTGTGAGAATTATTTTTAGTGGATTGGTCTCACAGGAAAATGACATCCGTGTAAGATCTCTTGCAAGTTGAATCCTGTAAAAAAACACTAGAGGAAACGTTGAAGAAAAGGAGCTTAAATAGATATTGTGTCCAATCTTAGCCACCTTGATACAAATGCTTTCACTGTGTTACACCACCTCTAGCACGACATATCCATTTTCTCCACTCTAGAGTCATCACATATTATGATATTACAAAGTGCTTTTTGTGGGATCCTCACACATTAAAGACACTTTGCACTTTGCAATTAATATTATCTCTTATGAAATAAAATATGCCATCATTGCCTCAAAAAATCCATCTAAATTCGTCCACATTTTGTTCAACATGGGAATAATGTGGTCCATCCATGATCTGTACACGTTGCATTCCTTACCCATAGAATGAATCACATGCAAAATTGAACACCTCTAGGCCCTATGTAATATGGTGAATTATGTGAAATATATTAGCAATTATATGAAATTCTTCATCCTTCTCCGTCAATTCGATGACCTTACGGTAACCATCTCATGTAGGCACAGAGACAACCAAGTGCATGGCCACACCATATTCATTGATGGCATAACCCTCATCTACAAGGTCGCTTCCATGGGCACTGGTGCTCACAGACCCGACTACCAACACTCCTTCCTAGCTAGAGGAGGTGCTTGGGGATGACGACCATTGGCTCTGATTCCAAAATGAAGATTCCATCTGGGAGACAGATATTGGGATTAATATTTTCCTAAAAAGTTGCTAGGTGTATTGCATGCATAACAATGGTTCTGTGTAGCTAATGGTTAAATCTATATGATTTAATTTCAATGATGAAAATAAATGTTAAATAATATATGATGCATGCCAGTACATTCTATGAAGATATTAACAACAAATGTGACGATGTTGACAAATACAAATAAAAAGTGTAGCAAAATGATGACTATCTGGTTGTTATGATTGCCCAGTGCAAATATTTACTTGACATTTAATTCCAACATGGGTGCAGTTTTCTAGTTATTGATATACACTGGATGGAGTTGGTTCACCGTTCAAAAAATAATCTATTAGTATTTTCATCATTGCTTTGGTTTTCTAACTTAGTCTATTATTTTTAGTTGATTAATGTTATGCTTCTTATATTCTATACCTAATTAATGTTTTATATCTACTTTCAATGTGAAGACGTTGAAAAATAAAAGTAAAAAGTGTAGCGAAATGATGACTATCTAGTTGCTACAGTTGCCCAATGCATATATTTACTTGACATTTAATTTCCAACATCGGTGCAGTTTCTAGTTATATATATACACAAGCTAGAGTCCGTGCACAATTCAAAAAATAACCTATTAGTATTATTTGCATCATTGTTTTGTATAACCTATTAGTCTATTATTTTTAGTTGATTAATTTTATGCTTCTTATATTATATACCTAATTAATGTTTTATATCTACTTTCAATGTGGCGATGTTGACAAATACAAGATGTTTTATATTATAAGATGTAGATACCATTAAACGAAATAGAAATAGAGGAGATAAATTTTATTGAGATGTTTGTGGTTGGATTTAATACATATAGTAAAAAATAATTTAGAGAAACATGGTGCATTCATTCCACTCGTAAAAATTTACATGGTTAGGTGTATCTTTCCATTACCTTTTTTCGTGTACTTTTACTTTATTTTTATATTAAAGTTATTTTGTTAAGAGTTCTATCCTTCCACTCCAAATTAACTATGTGGCATGGATAGCTATATGTTGCAGTTAAATGGATGTAGTTTGTTGTTTTGTTCGTCGTGACATATCCATATTTTTTTTATATCTAAATTAAATTAAACATCATGCACATTGTTTCATCAATCAAGTTTTGTGAATCATTCTATACATTTTCCTCTCTATGTGCTTGCACTTAGTTTAATTCGGATGCCAGAAGCATTTGAATTTGGATGTTACTAGTTCATTGGAGGTTAGGTCTGCTATATACTCAATTGGAATAGAGAGATTTCCTCGTCCTCTTTATAATGAAATAATAGGATGAATAATGTTCTTCGTCATAGTAATATTTTTATTGAAGTCTACTTGCAATAAAAAATAAAATAGTCTACTCACGATAAGCATCAATTACGCAAACTAACAATGCTCTATGTGAACCCATTTCCACAAAAATCTTTGCACTGGACACACATAGACTTGCTTATATATTTTTAAACTTGTCTGACAGGGACTACACTGCCATTCAACCCTTGTTATTGTTTGTTGTTTGCCACCATATTATCATTTTTACATCGTGACTTGTAATTGTATGCTTCAATTCAACACCAATTACATTCTAATCAATCTTGTCACAAATTGAAGAAATTGATTCTAACCCTCACTTGAGACCACATAAAGCCATATTTTTCATCCCTTCACATTCCTTGCAACAAATTGAAGAAAGTGACCTAACTCTCATTGGAGGCCACAAAAACCATATTCAATTCTACTTGTATATGTTATTTTCAATTTTGGGTGTGGTGGCAGTGTCCATTTTGGTTATAAGGAGATCACAACGGTGCAACATCCTTATGGAACATTAAGATAAGACTACCCTTGTGGTGATTGGTAGCTCTTTGGGAAGCACTACCATTTTTACATGAGTTCACATTTATGCATATATAAGTAATGGACTTCAAGAGGCAATCATGTTGGTGTGTGAGAATTGATTTTGGATAGAGATTTTGGACCATCAAAACATAGTTTTTTGGTGCGGGTTTTTCTTTGAGCATTGACACATGTCAACTTCTTGCTTGAAGGAAATGGTATCTTAGGTTAAAAATGTGACTGCATGATTGACCCACCCACTCGGTGGAAGTAATGGAAACATAGTCACCATTGGGTATTTCCACCAGAACTTCCAAAGATAATTGTGTCTGGAATGTAGTTGATTATCATGCCCCAACCACTGGGGGGAAGGTGAAGACACTAATATAGTGATGACCATGAAATCCAACCAACCACTAGAATATTCTTAGAGTAATCATTCCATTGGAAGAATGTAATATTGGCATGAGTCATACAATTCAAATTAGGAAGAAGGGTTAATTCAAAGAGGGCCAAAATCCCCATGGGTAGATTTCCACCATGGAAGAGGACCTGGCTATGGTGGAACTTCAATTCTTGTCAATGTTTTTTGTTATATTTGAACTAGAATGATAGCTAGGAAGGGGGATAATTTCAATGCCCCTTATCCCATGCCCATAATTATTATACATATGATATTATTGTTATGATCCAATGCCTTAAAAAATGATAAAAATTCAATGAATACAATCCACTTTGAGGGGGAAACCTCCTTTTACAATATATCCAATTCAGAATACAATATGATATGATATTAGATGATCCTAAGACTAGGTATCATTGTCATATATATAGGAGATAAAGGGTACAACTATAATGAAAGGGTGCAATGAAGGGTTCTAGACGACATGCAAATATAACACTAGAAATGTAATAATTCAATATCTAGGGCTTAATAAGGGGTTTTATATATAACATGGGGATTTGTCTAGAGCTTAATTTGCCCCTCCCCTTCAAACAAGTGTTGTCCTCAACACTTGACAACCACAAGTGTATTTGCATGAAGAATTCATCTTCCCATGTCACCTCTTCCACTAGTAGGTTCTTCCATTTGATGAGGTACTCACTAATTACTTGATTTTATAACTTCTTAATGCATGTTTCAATGATTGTTTCTAGTTCTTGTATGATTTCCCCTTCTCCATTAATCTCCGATAAAATAGTATTCACAGAGATTTTTCCATTGATTATCTTCTTTAACCAAGAAACATGGAAGACTGGATGTACACTTCTTGGTCACAAATGAATATCATAGGAATGATCTTGAGCATGTGGAATACCCTTAGGCATATCTCCAAATACCTTGGAGTTATTGTTGATAACGTTTTGGAGATCCATTGGAGAAAAGACTATAGATGTTTGAACATCTATTGAGTACAATTGTGCAATTACACCATGGTGTCCATTTTTGGTTAATTTTTTCATCTTGTTAGATCTTATCACTTTAGATGGTTTCCCTTGGATACCTCTAAGCTCAATTTCCTTTCCTTCTGAGGAAAATCTCATGAAAATATCTTGAAAATTAAAGGACATTGTTCCCAATGATTGTAACCATTGGACCCCTAATGCAACATCGACAACACCCATTTTGATGGTAATCATAGGACTATCCAATAAATACTCCCACATATTGAGCTTAATACTATGGCACTTCCCAGTACAATTTATGGTATCTCCATCTACAACCATTACTTGAAACTATGGTGTTGTATATACAAAGCAATTGAGATCTTTTGCTAATTTGTAATTGATGAAGTTATGGGTACTACCATAATCAATCAATATTTTTACCTTTTTCTTTTTGATATATCCTTCTATCTTGAGGGTTTATGGAGCACTAATGTCAGCCAATGCATGACAAGATATCGTTGGAGTAGTCTCTCCTATATCTAGATCTTGTGATGGTTTTGATTCTTGATATTCTTTCTCTTCATTGTTTATGTAGAATACTTTCTTCTCACTACATTTATTCCCCTTACTTTATTTGTTGTCACAATTGAAACATAGTCCCTTTTCTCTTCTTTCATCCATTTGCTGAGGTGTCAACCTTGTTGGTTGAGGTACGCTTGTCTTATGAACCCCAAAATGATCTATGCTTCTTGTGTATTCTCCAATGGTAGACTTGTGCGTAGCCTTATTCTTATCTTGAATATGATGAAAAAATTGCATAACTTCCATAATATTTGTAGGATTTCTTAAGAAATGCTTGTTTTTAATATCTTGTTTTAATCCACCCATGTAAGATTCCAACAAATGTTCATCACTTATGTCATCCATCCTCATGGCCAATACCTAAAATTTTGAATTATAAAATTCAATATTACCTAAGTGCTTGATTCTTGTCAATTAACTGAAGTAGTCATGCTCCCAAACTTTCCCATATTGTGCTTCTAAGTCTCTTGTAAATAAACCCCAAGTATAATGATACAAAAGGGGGTTCATTTTAACTACCCATTGATATAATTGATATGGTTTTATCTCAAATTTCAAAGTTTCTATGTGAATCCTTTTCTTATCATCCATAATATTATGCATTTCAAAATATTTCTCTATTTTCTTCACCCAAGTAAAGACCTTTGTTCCATCAAAATTATTTAATTCAATCTTGGGAAAGGTTAATTTAGGACCCCCACCATAATTAACTCGACTATTAGAGTTAAATCCACTTTAAAATAGCTTATTATTAGTAGGTTGTTCAACCTGAATACTACCTTTATTTTCATGGGTTCCTTGCATTTTTATATCTGCTTTAGAGTGTCTCTCATTTAGAGCAAGAAAGATCATGGAAGACAAGGAATTTTGAAATTCCTTCATGGACTTTTGTATTTATTCTTTATTTTCCTCCATCTTCTTATTCATCTTATTTTCCATTTTATGTACATTTCTTTTCATGTTTTCATCCATCTTATGTTCCGTTTGTTCCTATTTTCAGTGATCTTCTTTTCCCTCTGGTGATAAATCTATTGGATTTTATCTTGAGTCATGGTTGAGCTCTCTGGAGGTTTATTTCATGAAGTAAATTTTGGAGAAGAATTTGGAGCCATGTGAGAAAACAATAATACTCATCTTTATCTCAAATTTTGAATCACCAAAAACAGATCTTCCAATAAAAAGTTATGCCAATTTTAAGTTACGTACCTTTCAAATCCTTAATTTTGGAGTTTGTCCTCCTGACCGACCTTCCTTTTGATGTATTTCTAAAATTTCGTCCCTTTTGAGTTTGAAATTTCAATCTATAGTACTTTGATATATCTTCTCTACAATGCCACAAGTCTGACCAAAATTTGATGTGCCAACTGAAATTTTTGGTAACTTTCCCAAACCTTGCTGATTTTTGGCCTTTCTTTGAGAGTGAACTTGTACAGAATGCCATGTGTCCAATATTTAATACCTGATTTTGAAAATTGTACCAAAAATACTATGTAATATCCTCTTTAAAATTAAAATATTTTTACATAATTATATCCTCTTTGAATAAGATATGACCGTTTTACCCAGAACACTTGTTTGAGACTGTTATAGGACTAGTCAAAAACCTTATCTTCCATAGGGTATAGATATGAAATTATAACGACCCAGAAGCTGAAATTTGTATCATATCTACCTAGATATGTATTCTAAATAACCTCTAAGTTTGTTGTCTGATTCGTCCCAAAAAACAAGTTATAGCAAAAGTCCCAAGATGATTCATTTAAAACTGAATTCAGGATGAGTAAAATACCCTATCTTCCATAGGTTGTAGCTATGAAAGTATAATGATCTAGAAGATGAAATTTGTATCACAAATACCTTGATATTTCTTCTAATTAACCTCCAACTTTCGCTATTTGAATCATCATAGAAAAAAAATATACTGAAAATGATAAGATGACTTGTTTAGAGAAGAAAAACCTTAGGATCATTTCTCTGATACCAAATGTTATGATCCAATGCCTTACAAAATGATACAAATTCAATAAATACAGTCCAATTAGAGGGGTAAACCTCCTTTTATAATATATCCAATTCATAATACAATATGAGATGAGACAAGATGGTCATAAAACTAGGTCTCCTTGTAATATATATAGGAGACAAAGGGTACAACTATAATGAAAGGCAATATGAGATGAGACAAGATGGTCATAAAACTAGGTCTCCTTGTAATATATATAGGAGAAAAAGGGTACAACTATAATGAAAGGGTGCAATGAAGGGTTCTAACCGACATACACATGTAACACTAGAAATGTAATAATTCAATATATAGGAATTAGTAAGGGGTTTTATACATAACATGGGGATTTGTATGGGGATTTTTCTAGGGCTTTGTATGAATACACTAATATAGTGATGACCATGAAATCCATCCAACCATTACAAGGTTCCTAGAGTAATCATTCCATTGGAAGAGCATAATAGTGGCATGAGTCGTACAATTCAAATCAGGAAGAAGGGTCAACTCAAAGAGGGCCAAAATCCCTAAGGTTAGGTTTCCACCATGAAAAGGGATCTGACTATGGTGGAACTTCAATTCTTGTCAATTTTTTTGTTAGATTTGAACTAGAATGAAATCCAACGAGGGGGGATGACTTCAGTGCCCCTTATCCCATGCCAACAATTATTATACATATGAGATTATTGACAAATCACATGGAACGCAAATTAGAATGAAAGTTGAGGCTTACTCCTAACAATTGGCAAAGTTTTTTCTCTTGTGTGAGAGAGGTGCAAGGTTTTAATATCTCTTCCCTGTGCTATAGTAGGTATTTATACTAGATTTTCAAAGTTGGAGTTGATATCTTTTCACTAATCAATCAAAGACATTATACATACCTAAAAATCCAATCAGAATGGGGGTATTAATGTGAAACGAAATACCAAGTCACAAGATATGCAAATATAAAACTAAGAATTGTAATTTTTATGAGCATAACATAGATAATAATCATAAAGTCAAAAAAACAAATAAAGCATCTTGATAAAAATGCCACTAACTTAAATATAGAAGTTTAAGAAGATACTATCACATCAACTCACGAACTTACACTTCATTGTATTTTTCAATTTAACATCACTTACAATAAATTCTTTGATAATATACATACAAATTCATCTCATTCTATGCATACTATTCAAGTTTCATCATGATTCCTACATGCACAACAAATCCTTGTTTCTTGTCATGTTTTCCCCTGACATCACTTCCACAATGTGCCCGTGATCTCCAAAGTGTTATTGATCCTTCATCACAATTCATCCACATGACGTCTTCAATATATTAATGTGTACTCCATCACACAAACTCAATTTTAGATTCTGTGATTTCTTCAGTGGAATTTTATAGTTGAATCAATCTGCGTCCCTAAAAATTTTAGTGATCAAAATTAATCAAGTCCACACCAATGCCAAGAACATTAAATCTATTTCCAAGAATCATTATACTTTATTAACTCCATGGTTGATTTTAGAACTCCCTTATTAATGAATATCTTAATCAAAATTGATTGTATAATTGATATAAAATTTATTTATAAATGTTTTCATAATGTCGTGCAATGTAATCCTTTAACATATTGAGTTCTCCAAGTGTTGAAATTTAATGTTCAATTAGAATGTTTTAATTTATTTTGAATGTTTTTTTGTGTGTGGCTATGGTGAGAAAACCATCAACATTGACATGGAGTATATAAGCAACCAATTATCAAGCCATAAATTTTGTGGGTTAGAAAACTGCACACCCATCATTTCTCCTTATAGGGGTACCTTATGGGACACCTCTTTCTTTTTTCCAAGTAAAAAAGATTTATATTGATATTTTAGATCTTGAAATCAATTATACATAAACTGTCCTATAAGACTCTAGCACATTTAAAATTGATAAAAAAACAACTTATAATAATTGCCTCAACACCTACTATTACATAGTTGCAATCTACCTTTTATATCTTGAAGATACATATTGATCACAAATACAGATACAACCATCAACAAGTTTACATATCTAAAGAGGTCTTCGATGATACAAAACTTATGATCTAAACAACCTCTTCTTTATAAATTGACTCATTATATTAATACATCACTATTTATGTGGTTGAAAGGAGAGTGATTCCTTTGAAAGCCTGTTCAGTTAAGGTACCCTCCTGCAAAAGCAAGGCTTTGTTAAACAATTTATCTAGTTGAGTGTTGAATTCTTCATAACTATGAGAGAAAAATATATCAATAAATTTATTTTTTTTACCTCCTAAATTTGATTCATAATATGGATTAGTCATAAATTTTCAATATTGTAATTCTGGTTGGCCCATTCTATCAAGAGTTTTGCATCTCTCGGAGCTTGGATTTGATTAAGCCCTTTTTCAATTGTTGTTTTCAATAAAATCCAAAGAACATAAAATTCTACTCGATTATTAGTCCCTTGTATATCTACTTACTTTATAAATAAATAATAAGAAGTGTCAATGTAAATGACCACTCTAACTCTGGAAATTTATAGTACTCCTTGACAAGTTTTGTTAAAGAAACCCTAAGGATTCTCTCTATTAATACTTGACACCAATAGGATTTTGAGCATTTTTTTGTCTTTTAAATGACTTTTGTTTCCCTCCAAGACCATTTTTATCTTGTGTGCCACTTGGTCTTGTGAAAAGTCCATATATTGAAAAACCATTTGATTCCTAGCCATTTAAATCCCATAAAGATACAAACAAGGGAGTGCCCTATGTACTGCAACAACCTTATCAATTATTGTAACATCCCGCTCTTGTGCATTGAGCGAACTTATTCTTTGAGGACACTTGCTAGCAAGTGATATGGATTATTATACTATTAAACATTTGATTTTGATTATGAGGCATTATGGGTTGATGACATGGTGTTTTACTGCATTGACATAGACAAGTGCTATTGACTTGGTTTTACTGAGTGTGCAGGATTTTGGACCTCAAGGATGCACATGCATCGATGGAACCCCTTGGACTCCATATCAAGTCGGGGAGTGAACCATTGGGGTTTGATTGTTTTATATGTGATATTAGTACATTTGATTAGATGATATGATTATGGATATATTGTTGACATGATTCGTTGATGATGCAGGCTGATGATAGCTTGCCGACCAGACTCACATGTGGAGTAGAGGGGTCACACACGACTACAAGAGATGTTGAGGGAGAGGTGTGGACAACAGCCTTGCCACAACCTACTAGCACTCTCGTCGTGGCTTGAACTGTAGGTTAACGTTTACCTAGTTCGAGAGGACCCACGATGCCGTGAGGGCAGACTGCGACAGTCGCTCACAATGATTCTAAGGGGCACGCAATAAGGCGGGGGACTTATTCCTTAGAGGCCCTTAGTCTCCCACAAGTTCACCTGGTGGAGTATTGACTCCAGGGGTTTTTGATGTCTACCAAGTCAGTCAAAAGGCAAGTGGCACCCTTGGAGCACGCGGTGCATCCTGAAGGGCACGTCGCGCAAGAAAAATGGAAAGAGGCGAGTGGCACCCTTGGAGCACGTAGTGCGTCCTGAAGGGCACGTCACAGAAGGGAAACAAATGAGGCGAGTGGCACCCTTGGAACACCTAGTGCATCCTGAAGGTCACGTCGCATTGTTAATGATAAATGAATGAACCTAGATGGCCTTAGGACGAATAACGTGATAAGAAATTTTTAAAACAATTTCCCTAATAAAATGTCGCCCAACACAAAAATTAAAGTCTAGGTCTAAATTATACCGGTGGAAGAATTTTTCTATCCTTTTAAAACACACACACACACACACACACACACGCACACATATTTATAAAAATAAAAATAAAATAAATAATGATGATAATCTTCATTAATCTTGTAACAAGAAGGGAGTAAGCAATTTAATTGATTCATAAAAATTTGTTGGGATAAAAATTAAAAATAAGGGAAATAATTGTTTTATTATATTATGATAATTTAAAATTTATTAATTAAAAAGGGAAAAGGGAAAAAGTTAATTTTTACACCTGCAAAATTGAGTTATATATATATATCTTGTAACAAGAAGGGAGTAAGAAATTTAATTGATTCATAAAAATCTGTTGGGATAAAAATTAGAAAAAGGGGAAATAATTGTTTTATTATATTATGATAATTTAAAATTTATTAATTAAAGAGGGAAAAGGGAAAAAGTTAATTTCTACACTTGCCAAATTGAGTTCTAAATGAAAAGGGGAAAGAGGGAAATCTAAAATAATTAGGAAACTAGGCAAAGAGGGAAACATAAAAAGAAAAGAGAAACACAAGGGAAAAGCATAAAGTCAAACTTAGTAAGGTATCTAACATTTAAGAACTTTCTAAATTAACTCAACTAGTAAATTGGTAATGGGGAAAGTCATTAAAACTTGTAAGGGAATATGGGGACACCTAGGAGCAATTCTAGGATTGAATTTAGGTGGGTGAGGGAAATAGGGGTAATTAATTAATTAAAGAAATTAATCTATGGAGGAATGAAGGGGATGGGTGACATTTGTACGGGGAGGATTTTTAGGAATTAATTTAAGTGGGATTTTGGGAAGGTAAAGGAGTTTGAAACTCTATATAATGGAGGGAGGAGAAGGAGGAAGGATCTCTTCTGTTTTGCGTAACGTTACGCTGCATAAATATATACTTGACTGGCTTAGCTTGTGGGATTTGGGATACCCAACTCGGTGAGGAGTGGTAGTTCGGCCTTGCGAGGTGAGATGTGAACTAGCTGATTCTCTGGTTAGAGTGTGTGGCCCCTTTGCGGATCGGGGGGCTAAGGGGGAAGGAGAGTACCCCTAGCATTGGCTAAGAGGTACTGGTGAAGTCTCATCGATCAACAAGCGAGAGTTGCACGGAGTGCACAGGACATCAACTCAGAGCGGACGATTGGGCAACAATACACCTTCTTTTATTTCTTTGTGGTAGAATGTTAATATGATTAATGATTTCATTTATGTATGCTTAATCAAGTAAAGTATATGATAGTCTTAGCGTTCTAGTTGATGACTAAAAATTCCCATAGCCTTATCTTAATGATTGATTGATTTCCCATGGCCTTCGATCCTTGCATGTCTTGACCTTCTTGAGGTTTTCGATTGCGATGATTGTGGTTTATTTTTTCCTTCGTCCCTAGCTCATCAGTCTGTGCCTGAGTAGTTGGCCAGGAGCCTGATCTACGATCATCACTTCGGCGTTAATAGACCTATGGATCTCAACGCCCTGCTTTTCTGTGTGCAGACGATGGGAAAATGATGTTCCTGTCATCCGTCTACCTTTGTTGTTGTCATTGGATGATTGGTTGTTAAGCCCTAATATTGGCTCATTACCCTTTAATTGGGGCATATTATATTAGTAATGTTATTTTATTTATGTCGGCTTTAGGCCGATAGTTGTAATTATACCTCCTAATCTCCTATATATACCAAGGAGACATTTTCATTTTGAATCATCTTGTACTTGAACATTTTAAGTGGGGTAAAAGGAGGTTGCCCCCTTGAAGAGGCTTATTATCTGAAATTATCTCTTTTTCAAGCCATTGAGTACTTTTTCTGAGGTTTTTCTATGCTATATTGATGTTTGGTTCTTAACATATGGTATCAGAACTCAAGGTCTTGGGGTTTCGCTGCTACATCTGAGACACCTTGGAATTTTCACTATAATTTTTTTCTACAATGTTTCAAAAGGAATGACTTGGAGGATATTTAGTAGACAGATCAAGGTACATTGGGTTAAAAATTCAGCTCCTGAGGCCTTATACTTTTGGAGATACATCCTGTACAAGATAGGGTTCTGGAATCATCCTGAAATGAGTCATTGCGGAATTTTCGCTATAAAAAATTTTCTATAATGTTTCAGACCTTGAAATCTGGAGGATATTTACAGAAATTAGAAAGGTATATGTGGTAAAATATTTAGCTTCTGGGTCATCTTAAATTTGTAGATACACCTTGTGTAACATAGGGTATCTGACTAGTCCTATTGACTAGTCTCAAGAAGGTGTTCCAGGTAAAACAATCATAACTTCTTCCTAGAGTATTCAAATTGAGTGGGACCAGTTTCATTGGATCGTGGACAGTCTGTAGTATTTATGGTGCAAGTTTTAGAATTTAATATCAATTATTTTGGGTGGGGCATGCTATACAAGTGAGATCTACTGGAAAGGCCAAAAATCGACAAGTTGTGGGGAAGTTACCGTAAATTCCACTTGGCACATCCAATTTTGATCGAACCTGTGGCACTGCAGAGAAGAAATATCAGAGAACTAAATAAAATAAAGTTTCATACCCAGAAGGGCCGAAACTTGAGAGATACAATAGAAGAAATATTGTCTAGAAGAACCACCTCAAAATCAAGGTTCAAAAGTGATACTTGGCCAACATGCCACCCAAAAAGGGAACTTCTACACCAACTAAGCCTCCAGAAAATCCTACTTGGACTCTTGATGAAGGTGAATAAATGCGTAGGGACATAAATGATTTACAAAAGAATATAGTAACAAAATATGAACTACAAGAGATGATGGATTCAATGGAAGCTAAGTTGGATACTAAGATGGATGGCTTAAAAGGGGAGATCATGGAAGTATCAAAAAATTTCGTAACAGAGAAGACACCTGAAAGTGAAAACG
>JASDQU011178305.1:5545-26376 GCA_032191745.1 Picea mariana
CGTTTTCATGCTTGATTCATGACTGTAAGAATGAATCAAGCATTAAAACTTAATTTCACATTATAACCCTATCCAAATCTTGGTTTCTAAAAGGTTCATTGTGACTTGTATCTACTTCTTATTCAATATTGGGATGATTTTCCTTTTGAATTTGTTTGAAAATTGATATAATACCTATGTTGATTTGCATTTGGAATATAAGCTTGTTCATTTAAATTATTTGTAAATCAAATTTGATATCAAAATATCGATTCACATTTTATTTGTAACCCTTTGCAAATCGATTATATCCATTACAAAACGTGGGAATTAAACACACCGGGATCGTATTTTGTACTTCGTTTTAGCTGCCAGGTTGAATTGGCATGCCTCTCATTACAAGCTAAGATCTTGTGTTATGCTCTGTACTCAAAATGATCATTACCAGAAACGCCCTAATTTCGTGACTAGAACCCTTATGCTTATGTTATGGTCGCGTTGGTGTGTTGCTAGTTTTGTTTCCATGGTTTCAGCTCATACTTTCCCCTTTTACTACTACCTCCTAAGCCCACAGTTAATTCGGGTCACCCTTGTTACAATCTGTTTGAACCCTTAATGGCCCCTATCATCTGAGTAGATCAGAATGACCCTCAAGACTTGTTGCTTCATGATGATGCGAGTGAGGATCTGAAAAACTAGGGTTGGGATATGTTCATTAAGAAGTTCCAAGGGTATAACTTGCAAGTGGCCAAAGAATTGTCCCTAACGTTTGATGGATACAGAGAAAAGGTGGGTGATATTTAGTTGGAGATCATCGAAGATTTTTTGAGTGAAGCAACAAGGATCCCTCTCACTAGTCAAAAGTGGTTCAAGAATTCGAAATTGGACGAATTACCCTGGAGTCTTTTCGTCACCTCCAGAAAGATTGGTTGTTGTGACAAAGGTATTCTGGTCTCCCTGCTCAAGGTTAGATGGCATGGTCTATTAGCAGTTTTAAAACAATTTATTACCTATGAAGGCAGTTATGGCCTCGTCTTCCTTTACCATGTTCGATTGCTCATCCATTTTATAGGCTTCAGTTTGAATGTACCATTTTATTTGCTAAGGAGTTTGTATAAAATGTCGAAGAGATACAAGAAGCAGAACCTAGATTGTAGCCTCTTTCACCATGGTTCGATTAAATTACTGTTGGTTCATCATTTGAAAACCTTAGGTGATGATTGGGATGGGTTCTTAGCTCGAAATGGTTTTATTGCAGTGATTCCTGTAGAAAATCATGTGATGGATAAGCCCATGATAGAAAAACCTCTTGATTTCTCAAGTGGCAAGCTAGAATTTTTGGATAAAAATCCTGGTGAAGGGACATTGCCCGATCAACTTTTATGTAAGAAACAGGATGTTAGTTCTAGGTTTATTAAAACTCCTGTGCATGAATCATTTGTTTTCCCTAACCCTACTATAAAATCCAGCAGTAAAAACCCTCACAAACAATCAGAAAGGAATCAAGCAATGTTAGGGTTTCGTAATAAGAGAGTTGGTCAACTCATTTCAAGGATTCTGCGTAATCTATCCAAGCCTCATCTGAGCACGATCGATTTGATCGAGATCCATGAAGATTCAGACTCCGAGATTGAAAGGTTTCTTGCAGAGGGAGATCCAAGTTGTCCCAAACCAGATCCTGATCAACCATTCGATTATGTCAATAATCTCCTACCGTGTCTAAAAGATAACAAGGGGTTTATTGGTATTAAGCTCGGTCAAAGGCTGAAAACGGGCAGCATTGATGTGATGGCACCCAATTATACGATTCCTCACTAGTTCGCCCCTACCATGCATTGCGAAGTCTTCTTGCATTAAATAGGGATGTACTATACAAATATCCCCATTCTCCAAGCAAGGATCAAAGCTCTCATGACTCACAATGAATTTTTGGCAAACAAAAATTGTGAACTCAAGGAAAATGCATAAATACAAGCGAAGCTTCTAAAAAGGATAGGCAATATTGCTATAAACAATACTGACAGTGTAAAGGCCGTGATAAATTCTGAGATATCGTGATCCATTTTTTTTTTGTTATTAGTTAAATGGTAAGATTTCTTTTTGTTTCAGTCATGCTTTCTTTGTTGTTTTTCTAATAAAATGGGATAAATTTGGATTTCTGTTACCAATAATAAGACTGGCTACAAAATCGAGAGATTCTGTAGCCAAGTCATTTTTCATATAAAATTTAGAAATTGTTAGTTAATAAAATATTTAACTTGCTCTCATTTCATTTTTTCAAGACAAGGTATCTTTGATGTCGATCTTATGGGATGGAGCATGATCGACTTAGTTGATTAGCTATCTCTTTTGTTTATTTTGTAAATAGAATAAAAACTTTCATAAATTTTGAAGATATAGTTTGATCATGAGTGGCTCTAGGCCCTCTATATTTGTAATGTTTATATCTTTTGAGATCTTATCCTATATTAGAAGATAGGAAGTTTAGATTTCATAAACTCTTTAAATACTCTATACTTTGTAATTGACTGGAAGTTTGGCAAGGAACAGAAGATGGACGAGTGATTCCAAGACTTAATGAAACAACATATATGCATTTTGGCTATAGCCTTTTGTAAATGATGTTTTCATTTATGTTTTGTCAATCCTGATATATTAATAGGTCTGATAGATTTAGACTTAATGATCTATTATGTTTGGGATACTTATGTTATAAACATCGTCTATAATTTGTTGCTCGGGATATAAATACTGTGATCATATCTCCAATTCGAATGATGGGATTTATCTTTGAATTTTAGTTGAATGATGAAATGCAATAAGTCACACTTAGATTTATCTTGCTGTAATTATGTGCAATTATAAGATCATAGGGTTCAATTTGTGTTTCCTCCTCTGTCATTAAATCTCAACTGCCAATACATGTTTTAAATTTATTTAGAACAACGATAAAGTCTATTGCAGATTTTTCTCTTGACCGTGGCAGTTGGATGTTTTTCACTCATACAGATGCTTGGATACATCTCACTAACTAACAATAGGTTAGCTCCTTTCTGTTTCTCAAATTCAATCATTTACATATTAATGAAACCAAAATGTTTGGTTCAGCTTTTGACTACCTGTACATCTGCATTCCATAGTTTATTCAATTCAAGAATTGTTAGATTTATAAAACAAAACAGAAAAGATTGAAATGTGCTTTCTTTATGTGCTTCTTAAAAGAAATTATTTTCACATCGATTTTGTAAGTTTCGATTAAAACTTGCAATTTGTAAATGATGTACATAAGTGAGATTTGTATATTTTCTACTGAAATATACCTACAATAATTATATTAGAGCATATGTACATATATAACATATAGTGTTTAACAATTAATTAGTTATTTCTTTCTTTTGTTTGTTTTTCTTTTAGGATTTTAGATTGGCTAATGGAGCCATTAAACCCGTCGGAACAAGTTACACCAAACGGCTTGGGTTATTTAAACAACCCCAGACTGGACTTGTTCTTCCAGTTGACAGATGGTCATTTTCTCCCACCAACAAATGGTGCTAGAAGGAGGGCCTGAATACAATTGATGGCACATGGAAGTCACAAAAATCCACCCCCTCACACTCGCTCCCTTGTAGTAACACATAGTCGCTCAAACAACAACGTTACTTCTGAAACAACAACTACCTCGAACAAAAATCCTGAGATGCCTGTTGAGCCAGTAACACCAAACCCTCAAGGGGCTGACGTACAAGAAATTGTTCGTCAGTCACTCTTAAGGACACATAGTGCTTTGGCCTGTATCAGACAACCCGGTAGGCCTCTCAATCAACCTTTAGATTTCTCGGATATCCGAGAGCAACTTGAAGGCACTGGTCTATGTTTAGATCCTTTAGGAGATAATACCACAGATCCTGACCATACCCCTACTCTTGGAGTTGGACGATCTGATATTCCACCTTCTCCACCTCATTCATCTCCATCCTTTTCAGGAGGAGAATCCTCTGACGAAGGCAGTTCCTCATCTGAACCATATCGACCTTTGACACCACCTACACCCATGGAAAACCAAAAGATCCCTCCATACCACGGCTTGATCAGGATTCCATGGTTGTACCTGGACCTCAACACCCACTGCCAAAACACCCGGAGAAATGGTTACCTAAATTTTATCCGGATTCAATCTGTCGAAGATCACATAAAGAAATTCATGTTGGCCATTAGACTCCGAAGTGTAAAGCATGAAGATGTAGTATGTAGACTCTTTCCTTATACGTTTGAGAGAAATGCCTCTACATGGTATTTCGCCTAGCAACCCTAGACCATTATCTCCTGGGACAAATTTGAAACTTGTTTCTTAGAGAAGTTTGGAGACGATAAAACCCCTCTTAGTAATGGAACTCTCCAGCCTAAAAATGAACTCTAAGGAGAAAGTAAAATATTTTAACCAAATATTTCTCAAGTTAAAGAATTGAATTCTCGCAGAAAGTCTAATCGTCGCATATTACACCAAGGCCCTGCATAATAATATAGCAATTTGGGTTAAAAGGTCTAAAAAGTCTATGTTATTGGAAGCCTTTGAGGAGGCAAGCCAAATCTAAAAGGACATATTAAGTTTTAAAGACAATCTCAATAGTGAAGATGAAACAACTTGATCCTCTAAAAAGAAAATCGAGATCCTTGCAAGGCCTCCCCAAGCCAAAAGCCAACCAGAAACACTAGACTTAGAAAGTTTGCAAAAGGTTGTCCAAATATTATCGAATCAAGTTGTAGAATTGAAGAGATCATCCGAAGAAGCATCCTCAAGAAAATGAATTTTTAAACGTCCTTTTAGAAAACCTTTCCCCCCCAACTGGCCAAATCTTGCTCCTGAAGGTATTAATTTTGAAATCTTACAATACGCTTTGCAAACTATTCTTGAAGCACATGATAACTCAACCCCTCTTGAAATTTCTGAAGACATAGCTGAAGAAGAAGTACCTGAGGAAGAGGAGTCATCTCCCAATATCTTTGGGCACTTCTTCGATAATATTTTCCAAGCAAGATTCAAAATTGTCCACCCTTACAACACCAGAAGAAAAACACAGAGAAAACTCTCTTCCGTAATGAGTAATAATGTGCCTCTGAAACAATCGAAACAAGATGAAATAAAACAGAATTTAACAGCCCTTGTTTTAGAATATGACTTGATTGAAGACCTAAAAAAACTAAGGGCTAACATTTATGTTTTTGAACTTTTGAAATTCCCTCTTATTCTGTAGAAAATGCTTTAGAACATCGCAGAAAATAGTAAGAACAACGATCTTAAAAATAAGAAAACTGCAAAAATTAGTTCTAAAACAGCCCAAAAGATCCCTACAAAAATGACATCCCAACCCCCAGATAAAAGGGATCTAACTGAAAAAATTATATCAAATGTAGATAAAATTGTTTCAGGGATAATGACTAAAAACCAACAGAATTTTGTTGTTAATACTCGTAAAAATGTCCCACCTTTCTTATTAAATTTTGAAATTTTTAATAGAAATGTACATAATTGCATGGTGGATTCCGACACATCGTCGAATGTGATGCCTTTATCTATTTTCCAAAATATCAATGCAGAAGTTCAACCTTCTAGTCTCAAAATCAATCAGCTTGATCGGACGAACGTTAAGGTAATCGTTGAACTTAAGAATGTGTTGGTTAGGCTATCTTCTAATCCTAAAGTTCACCAAATTATTGATATCATTGTTGTTGACATTTTAGAAGTCTATGGTTTATTCTTGAGCAGGGACTGGTCCGAACAATTGCATGGGTACTTTACCACAGATTGGCCTCATTTGTGGTTACCAGAAAATGGGCAACCAAATAAAATTAGGATTAACCGTGAATGCTATATGAAGCATACCGTAACAGATTTGAATGACCCGAACAAACCTTTTACTGCAACTACTAATTCACTGGAAATGTAGGGAATGAACACCTTCTTTGGTAACTTCATGGTTGAAACTTCCCCCATCACCGATCCGAAGAAACAATCAGAGCTCATGACCTGTACTCAATCATGAGCTTTGCCAAATGTGCCAAACACTGTCGACGAAGCTCAGATATGGTCAATTTACTTTGATGGATCTAAATCCAAAGAAGGAGCTGGTGCAAGATGTTCACTCATCGACCCAACAGGTAATAAATATTTCATTGCCTATCGATTAGAGTTCAAATGCACTAACAACGTCGTCGAATATGAGACACTTTTGCAAGGAATGAAGAAATCTGTAGATATGGATGTAAGGAACGTAATGGTATTCGATGATTCAGAAATTGTGGTCAGGCAGGTAAGAAATTACATACATTGCCTATCACCACATCTAAAAAGTTACCAAACTAAGGTATGGAATCTATTGCACAAATTTTCAGCATTTAACATCAATTCCATTCCTATATTAAGTAATTTTGAGGCTGACCTATTGGCTAACATCGCTTCTAAACTTTTTCCCGCAGAAGGCCACTCTCCGAATACATTTTCAATTGAATTATTGTTCAGGTCATCGATCCCAGACAACATCACCAATTGGAGAGTTTTCGACAATGATCAACAAATCATTAACTTCTTTCATATGGAGGACACTTTCCAAGGTGTCATTATCAATGAAGGCACTCACGATGAAAATCTCCACAATTTCACGGTAATATCAGATCCTAGATCTCCCGAATCGACATCCGATCTGATAAACTCTATTCCTAAATCCATGGTAAGACTAGAGAAGTTTTATGACTTGCATGATAAGTTTAGAGGGTTAGTAAATTGTAAAACAAATAGCTCTTCTCTAATTTATGAAACAATCAACTTAGGGACTAAAGAAAATCCCCAAAACATTAATTTGGGAAAATGATGTTCCGAGAAAGAATGATCTTCTTTTATAAAATTATTTAAATAATTTAAAGATGTTTTCGCCTGGACATATGATGATTTGAAAACATTTGATCCTAATATCATACAACATGTTCCCATGAAACCCTAGACTCAACCTTTTCAGTAGAAGCTGAGAAAGATGCACCCTAAGTTGGAACCCACTATCAAGAAAGAACTAAATAAATTACTGAATGCAAAGATAATCTTCCCGGTGAGACACACATAATGGGTGTCTAATCTAGTTCCTGTAACTAAGAAAAGTGGCAAAATTTGACTCTGTGTAGATTTTCGTAACTTGAAATGAGCATCTGATAAATATAGTTATCCCGTTCCTCCAATGGAACAAATTCTTTAGCAGGTATCTGGTTCCGAAAGACTATCGCTGCTAGATGGTTTCTCAGGATACAATCAGGTCCTCATGTCTCCAGCAGACTAGTTAAAAACCACTTTTCGTACCCCTTGTTGAACTTATGCCTACAGGAAGATGCCTTTTGGGCTTATAAATGTTGGGCCACTTTTCAGAGAGCAATGGACATTGCTTTTCATGGTCTCCTAAACCAATCAGTAGTGGTCTATCTGGATGATGTAACCATTTTCTCTAAAGACAAGAAAGACCACTTGTCTCACCTTAGCGTTGTCCTAGAACAATGCCGCAAGTATGGCATATCTGTCAACCCTAATAAGTTAATCTTTGCAATTGAGCAAGGAAAATTACTTGGGTTCATAGTGTCTAAATATGGAATGATTATCGATCCGGAAAGAACCCAAGATATTTCTAAACTTCCACATCCCTCTTCCAAAAAAGCCATGCAGTCATTTTTAGGCAAGATTAACTTTGTCAGAAGGTTTGTCCCAAGTTTCTCAGAAATGGCAAGGCCCTTGAAAAATTTGATAAAAAAGGATATTCAGTATCGTTGGGGACCTCAAGAAAGTTAATCTTTTGAATCTATAAAAAAAGCGATAATTGAAGCTCCTTCCTTGATGAGTCCCGATTTCTCGCAAGATTTCACTCTTTACACTTTCACCTCTGACCGATCTTATGTTGCTGTCCTAACACATAAGAATGTTGAAAGAAATGAAGTACCCATTGCCTTCATGAGCTCAACTTTCAAAGGAGGTGAACTACACTACCCATCTGTAGATCAACAGGCTTATGTGGCTTTTAAAGTAGTGAAACACTTCCGATCATATTTGTTGAAATCCAAGACTAAAGTCATTGTCCCTTATCCCACGGTTAGAAACTTGTTAGTACAAAAGGAATTGGGTGAAAAACGGGAAAACTGGATGACATCGTTACAAGAATATGACCTCGAAATAACTCCTTCACAAATTGTTAGAGGTCAAGGCCTATGTAAACTAGTTGTTGATTCAGTTAAAGAACAAAAAAGTCAAATCAATTCCTTAACTGTAAACCAGCATGACAGAAAACAAATCACTTGTACACAATTTGTTGCTAATTCTTGTTTTGATGATATAAAGTTTTATTTAACACATGGTTCTTCTCCTCGCCATCTTGACCCAAAAAAGAGAAGGGCATTAAGATTAAAATCTACACCTTTCCAGTTGATTAACAACGTATTATTCCAAAATAATTTTGATAATGTTCTCATGCGTTGTTTGGAAAGAGATGAAGCAGACAAAGTATTATCTAAACTTCATGCAGGTGAAGCTGGTGCGCACTTTGGTGGAGACACCACCGCTCAAAAAGTATTAAGTGTTGGGTACTATTAGCCCACATTGTTCAAAGATTCCCATGCATTATGTTGTAAATGCATAATTTTCCAAAAGGCTGTTGGACGAGTAAAAAAGGCAGCATTCGCTTTGTAGTCTGTTTCGGTGGATTCACCTTTTCAACAGCAGGTTCTTGACATCATAGGGACAATTAACCCCACTTCTTCACAGCATCATAAATACATCATTACAACAATGAATTATTTTACTAGATGGTCTGAGGCTGCACTGCTGAAAGTAGTGAACACTAATAAGGTAGTATCTTTCCTTAACTCGAATATCATTACTAGATTAGACATTCATGAATGTTTGGTCTTTGATAATGCTTCCTACTTTTCATCCCTCGATATGAGTGTTTTTTCTTTAGAAAAAGGGATTAAACTGAAGTATTTTTCCAGCTATTACCCCCAAGGAAATGGCCTAGTAGAATCAACAAATAAAAATTTGATAAAAATCGTCAACAGAACAGTTTCTAAAAACCACAAAAATTGGCACAACACACTTTTTAATGCACTCTGGGCTGATAGGGTGACACCAAAAACCTCGTTCAATAATTACCCTTTCTTTCTTGTCTACGGAAGAGAAGCAATCATCCCTCCTCATATTCTGCTACCCTCTCTGCAATTATCACAGAAAGTTCAAGAAGAGGAATGTCCCCCTCTTGAAAGTCGAATTAATGCCTTGCTCAAACTAGAGGAAGTAAGAACACAAGCAAAGGAGAGGCTGGATCAGCATCAACAGATTGTGAAAGGATGGTTTTTTTCAAACTCTTCTTCAGATAGAAACTTCGAGGTATGAGATTTGGTTCTCAAATGGGATAAAATTCACGAAGGAAAAGGGGAACACACCAAGTTCCAAAACCAGTGGTTGGGGCCTTTCATAATTGTTAAAAAATTAGGTCGCAGCTCTTTCCGTTTACATAGTTTGGAGGGACAGCCAGACACCTTCCTGGTGAATGGCCAAGCTCTCAAAAGGTATTTTTCTTGATAATTCCAGATCCAACTTTGTACATATTTTTTCTGTTTTGATTTACTTTTGTTTTTTGATTTTGGTTCTTTTCATTTTGTTTATTTTTGTTGTTGTCTGGTTAAACTTATGTCTGTTTCACCATTTAGTTCATGAAGGGAAACCATAATGTCTCATTATGAAGCAACAGTCAAGGTCTTTTCAGAGCATCAATGCTATAAATTGTTGAAACACAAACTAGCTAAAGAAACTTTTTGTTCGAAGTAGGCTTCTTGGTTTCACTTTATAATTATGAGTAGACACGACCATCATTAAAGCTCTTTACGTTGTCCCTGTTTTAGACAAAACAAATAAAGTATGTCTTCATGTCCTCGAAAAATTAGTCTCATCAGAAAACTAATTTCAGATCATAATGAAGGTTATCAAGTGATAAATTAAAGGCTAGACAATATCAAGTGTTCTGAAAACTGAAATTTTCAGCATCACCCCGCTCTTCTGAATATCATTAAACTTATGTCAAATTGTAAAGAATTTCCAAAGAGTTGTGGGAAGTGTCTGTAAACCCGCTAAGATACTGAACAGGTATGTTGGAAGCGGGTAAATGCATACATGATGCCAAGACAACTTCACCGGGGTACTGAACAGGCCTGTTGGTAGCGAAGCGATGTCGGGTTCAAGAAAATTATCAAGTATAAATTTTGATATTGGTCATAAGTGCCCTTCATTTTGTATTGAAAATTCTTGGACAGGGTAGAGGCATTAGAGTGGAGTAATTGGCATCCCTGTCGAGGCTATGGATGCATGCTACCATTAGTGGCTCTATCAACAGTATCAGATCCATTGGCTTGAATATTGTTTCTCTTGTAATTAAAATTTGTCACCAGATCTCATTTGAAAAAAAAGACATCTGAAGTTGGACTGTGTGATAATTGTTGGAATTTGATTGAGATGCTTGATTTCCTTGAGCTTTTCTTTGATCTTTAATCATTTTGATCAGTCCTAACATGAACTCGTTGGTGATGCAAAGACAACTGCTTCTCCCAGTAAGTCGCCACTGTTGGCAGCCCTACATGTTTTTGCTATTTTGAATGACAAATGACACCTCCTGTAACTGCCTACACCTCATCCTGTACATACTACCATTTGGGGGTGATTATTTGGTTATAAAAAAGATGTTTGATTATTCTTTTTTTTTTTTTGCATTTTCATGCTTGATTCATGACTGTAAGCATGAATCAAGCATTAAAACTCAATTTCACATTATAACCCTATCCAAAGCTTGGTTTCTAAAAGGTTCATTGTGACTTGTATCTACTTCTTATTCAATATTGGGATGATTTTCCTTTTGAGTTTGTTTGAAAATCGATATAATACCTATGTTGATTTGCATTTGGACTATAAGCTTGTTCATTTAAATTCTTTGTAAATCAACTTTGATATCAAAATATCAATTCACATTTTATTTGTAACCCTTTGCAAATCGATTATATCCATTACATAACGTGGGAATTAAACACACCAAGATCGTATTTTGTACTTCGTTTTAGCTGGCAGGTTGAATTGACAGGCCTCTCATTACGAGCTAAGGTCTTGTGTTATGCTTTGTACTCAAAACGCTCATTACCAGAAATGCCTGAATTTCATGAATGGAACCCTTATGCTTATGTTATGGTCACGCTGGTGTGTTTCTAGTTTTGTTTCCATGGTTTCATCTTAGACTTGCCCCTTTTACTGCTGCCTCCTAAGCCCACAGTTAGTTCGACTCACCCTTGTTACAATCTGTTCAAACCCTTAATGGCCCCTATCGTTCGAGTAGAGCAGAATGGCCCTTAAGCCTTGTTGCTTCATGATGATGAGAGTGAGGATCTGAAAAACCAGGGTTGGGATATGTTCATTAAGAATTTCCAAGTGTATAACTTGCAAGTGGCCAAAGAATTTTCCATAACGTTTGATGGATACAGAGCAAAGGTGGGTGATATTAAGTTTAATATCATCGAAGATTTTTTGAGTGAAGCAATAGGGCTCCCTCTCACTGGTCAAAAGTGGTTCAAGAATTCAAAATTGGATGAAGTACCCTGGAGTATTTTCGTCACCTCCTGAAATATTGGCTGCTGTGACAAAGGTATTTCGGTCTCCCTGCTCAAGGTTAGATGGCATGGTTTGTTAGCAGTTTTAAAACAATTTATTACCTATGAAGGTCATTATGGCCTGGTCTTCGTTTACCATGTGCGATTGCTCATGCATTTTATAGGCTTTAGTTTGAATGTATCATTTTATTTGCTAAGGAGTCTGTATAAAATGTCGAAGAGATACAAGAAGCAGAACCTAGATTCTAGCCTCTTTCACCATGCTTTGATTAAATTATTGTTGGTTCATCGTTTGAAAACCCTAGGTGATGATTGGGATGAGTTCTTAGCTTGAAATGGTTTTGTTGCAGTGATTCCTGTAGAAAATCCTATGATGGATAAGCCCGTGATAGAAAAACCTCTTGATTTCTCAAGTGGCAAGCCATAATTTTTGGATAAAAATCCTCGTGAAGGGACATTGCCCGATCAAATTTTATGTAAGCAATAGGATGTTAGTTCTGGGTTTATTAAAACTCCTGTGCATGAATTGTTTGTCTACCCTAACCCTACTGTAAAATACAATAGTAAAAACCCTCACAAGCAATCAGAAAGGAATCAAGCAATGTTAGGTTTTCGTAATAAGAGGGATGGTCAACTCATTTCAAGGAGTCTGCGTAATTGATCCAAGCCTCATGTGAGCTCGATCGATTCGATCGAGATCCATGAGGATTCAGACTCTAATATTGAAAGGTTTCTTGCAGAGGAAGATCCAAGTTGTCCCGAACCAGATCCTGATCAACCATTCGATTATGTCAATAATCTCCCAGCGTGTCTAAAAGATAACAAGGGTTTTACTGGTATTAATATTGGTCAAAGGCTGACAACGGGCAGCATTGATGTGTTGGCACCCAATTATACGATTCCTCAACAGTTCTCCCCTACCGTGCATTGCGAAGTCTGCTTGCATTGGATAGGGCAGTACTATACAGATATCCCCATTCTCCAAGCAAGGATCAAAGCTCTCACGACTCAAAATGAATTGTTGGCAAACAAAAACTATGAACTCAAGGCAAATGCACAAAGACAAGTGAAGCGTCTAAAAAGGATAGGTAATATTGTTATAAAAAATGTTGACAGTGTAAAGGCCGTGATAAATTCTGAGATATCATGATCCATTTTTTTCTTGTTATTAGTTAAATGGTAAGATTGATTTTTGTTGCAGTCATTCTTTCTTTGTTTTTTTTCTAATCAAATGGGATAAATTTGGATTTCTGTTACCAATAATAAGACTGGCTACAAAATCGAAAGATTTTTTAGCCAAGTCATTTTTCATATAAAATTTAGAAATTGTTAGTTAATAAAATATTTAACTTGCTCTCATTTCATTTTTTCAAGACATGGTATATCTGATACCGATCTTATGGGATGGAGCATGTTCGACTTAGTTGATTAGCTATCGCTTTTGTTTATTTTGTAAATAGAAGAAAAACTTTCATAAATTTTGGAGATATAGTTTGATCATGAGTGGCTCTAGGCCCTCTATATTTGTAATGTTTAGATCTTTTGAGATCTGATCCTATCTTAGAAGATATGATGTTTAGATTTCATAAACTCTTTAAATACTCTATATTTTGTAATTGACTGGCATTTTGGCAAGGAACAAAAGATGGATGAGTGATTCAAAGACTTAATGAAGCAACATATATGCATTTTGGCTTTAGCCTTTTGTAAATGATGTTTTCATTTATGTTTTGTCAATTCAGATATATTAATAGGTCTGATAGCTTTAGACTTAATGATCTATTATGTTTGGGATACTTATGTTATAAACATCAAATATAATTTGCTGCTCCAGATATAAATACTGTGATCATATCTCCAATTCAAATGATAGAATTTATCTTTGAATTTTAATTGAATGATGAAATGCAATAAGTTACACTTAGATTTATCTTGTTGTAATTATGTGCAATTATAAGATCATAGGGTTCAATTTGTGTTTCCTCCTCTATCATTAAATCTCAACTACCAATACATGTTTTATATTTATTTAGAACAACCATAAAGTCTATTGCAGATTTTTCTCTTGACCGTGGCAGTTGGATGTTTTTCACACATACAAATGCTTGGATACATCTCACTAACTAACAACATGTTATCTCCTTTCTGTTTCTCAAATTCAGTCATTTACATATTAATGAAACCAGAATGTTTGGTTCATCTTTTGACTACCTGCACGTCTACATTCCATAGTTTATTCAATTCAAGAATTGTTAAATTTATAAAAGAAAACATAAAAGATTTAAATGTGATTTCTTTATCTACTTCTTAAAATAAATTATTTTCACATCGATTTCGTAAGTTTCGATTAAAACTTGCAATTTGTAAATGATGTGCAGAAGTGAGATTTGTATATTTCCTGCTTAAATATACCTACAATAGCTATATTAGAGAATATGTACATATATAACATATAGTGTTTATGAATTAATTAGTTATTTCTTTATTTTGTTTTCTTTTCTTTTAGGATTTTAGATTGGATAACGGAGCCATTAAACCCATCAGAACAAAATACACCAAACGTCTTGGGTTATTTAGACAACCCCGGACCAGACTCGTTCTTCTAGTTGACGGATGGTCATTTTCGTCCACCAACAAGGGCCTCATAGGAATCTTTTTCCACTCTGTTATGTACCTTACACCATCACCAAGGCTATGGGTGACAAAGATTTCGAGCTCAAACTTCCCCCCTTCCTTGGATTGCTCCCAATGTTCAATGTGGACCTCCTTCGGCCTTATTTTCCACCATTATTGGACACCTTAGAGATAGAATAACAATTGACACCAACAAATCTCAACACTGCATGGAACAAGCATCCACTAATTAGATCGTGGACAGACAAGTCAAGGGAAATCTCTAGCAGAGGATCCAACTTTATCGGGTTGTCAAAGAAGGGAGGCTCATGCACCAAGGTAAGTGGCTCACCCAGGGTCAAATTCAACAGAAATATCCTCATCTGATGGGGGCACTCCATTAGAAAAATGGGTGTGCTCGTTTAATCATAGACAATATAGAAATATTGTCACCCAACCATAGGCATAAGGGCCACCCCCGAGCACCTTAACCTTGATAGATAGAATAATTATGGTAGCAAATCAATAGCCAACCAAGGCTAGTGCACCAAGCAAGGATAACAAAATACCAAGAAGAATGTCCAAGTCGATAACCCAAGACAAACTCACTACTGCAACAGTTGCATTTCTCCTTCACTCATGCACACTTCTTGTCCTTAAGCAGTCGTGAGTGAGTGAGTCACAAATGAACTCTAGCACCCTCTATCTATAATGCTCCATCTTAACTGACTGGGTTGACTTCTCTTCTTGGGGTATAATCACTCAATATTAATTATTATATTAAGCTGACATGTCTTCTAGGGTTATTATCCAAGGCTTTAGGGTTTCTCTTGCTTCCTAAAATATTCTAGTCTCATCAAAGGTTAGAAGTGGAGGTTAATACCTCCCACAACTACCATAATATAAACACTCCCTCCTATCTAGGGAGGTATTAAATGCAATGATATTGAACACAAACAAACCATTCAACTGGTAGCATCATCGTAGCCACACAATCTATCTCATGATCAAATCATGAGCACCATCATTACTATCCAACTAGATAGTCTCCATGGAAATCAGAACAATGTCATCCAACAAAACAAAACTGTGTCTATTCATAGTAGTATACAACTACTATCTAGTGGTACACAACCACCCTTAGTAGCACACTACTACTAACTAGTGACACACAATCACTATCAGTGGATCACATCCACCACAGTAGCATACAACTACTGTATAGAGACATACAATATCTACAACAATCATATCATTTGATATCAATCTGCACAAACAATATCATGATACAAATTGAGTCATCTGGGCCATTATTCCACTCACATATGCCCTCAGAAGGTAAGACATCAATCATGGGATATTTGCAATATTCTTCCCAAGCATAGAAGAATAATTGTCCTTGATTTATGATCTTGGACCATTCACCTAACTAGGCCATTTCTCTGACACTAATCATAGTGCAACTTGGAGAGAATGAGTATGCCCTAGGGAATGCCTGTCCCTGATTGCTGAACATGGACCATTCACCTAACTGGGCCATTCCTCTGACACTAATCATAGTGCAACCTAGAGTGAATGAATCTTCCCTAGGAAATGACTGTTCGGACCATTTCCTAAGGAAATGATTGTCTCGCACCAACCTCCAAAACAAACCATTCTTCGAAACTGCTCACAATTTTGAACTTCGAAAGAATGATTTCTTGGCGAGGCAGACCATTTTACTTGACCACTACTCAGAGTGACTTCCAAGAAGAATGATTGTCCTAGACATTCCCCCACACTGGCCATAGGGGGAATCACTGTCTATGGTACATCAAAAATCTATCAGACCATTTTCATTACGAAAATGACTATCCGATATGGAACATTTTCCGAACTGGAAAATGCCTATCCGTCAGAAATCTCGAACCACTTTCTGGACTAGAAAGGAACTGCCCAACTTGGACCATTTTCCAAACTGGAAAATGACTGTCCATGAATCAATAATATATATCAGTTCTCCCTCCCAACCTGGGGAGCCATCTCTTCCCTTTCATCTAAGGGAGTTAGCTCCACTAAACCCCATCTTGTCCCTTAAGTACGCAAAATTTATCCTGGACAAAGGATTTGTCAAAATATCTGCTACTTGCTCATCTGTGGAGATATACTAGAGTTTCACTTCTCCTTCCTGGACTTTATCACGAATACAATAGTATTTGATCTCAATATATTTCGATCGGTCATGAAACACTGGGTGTTTTGATAGCCTCATACAACTTTGATTGTCACAATATATTATGGTCGAATCTGGTACCTGATCAAATAATCCAGAAATCAACTTCCTCAGCCATTCTGCTTCGGTACATGCCTCACATGCTATGATATATTCTTCTTCTGTTGTGTTGAGTGCGATAGACTTCTATTTCCTACTAGCCTATGATATCATGGCAGCCAAACTAAAACACATCCTTGTAGTACTCCTTCTGTCTTTTGCACTCCCTGCCCAATATAAATATGTGGATCCATGAAGATGTATATCACTGGATGAGGTGTATCTTAAACCATAGTTTAGTGTCCCACGAATATATCTTAGAACATGCTTTGCATCTATCCAATGTTCATGTCTGGGTTCCACCTGGAATTGGCTTAAGGTGTTTACAACAAAGCAAATATATGGTCGAGTATTCACTAGATATATCAATGACCCGATCAATTTCCGATATAGGGACGGGTCTACTGGATCAGAATCCGAGTCTCTTACTTTTTTTATATCTATGGTCATAGGAGTAGCCATGGATTTGCAATCCATCATTCCAAATTTCTGAAGAATCTTCACTACATACTTTCCTTGTCCAAGGAATATTTCACCATGCTCCTGTCATACTTCTAGTCCCAGGTAATAGTGCATGAGACCAAGATCTTTCACATTGAATTCATAAGCTAATTCCTTTTTACACTGGGTGATGAGAGACTCTGCACCTGTCAAGAATAAGTCGTCGACATATAGAAGCATAATCACAGGTGCATTGTTCACAACCTTGTAGTAGAGATTTGAATCTGCATGACTCTTAGAGAAACCAAGTCTTATTAAGTAACTGTTAATTCTAGCATACAAAACTCGTGGATCTTGCTTGAGTCCATACAAGGATTTCTTTAATCTGCAAACGTGAGTGTCTCTGGAATGTACCTAAAATCCTTGAGGTTGTTCAATGTATACTTCTTCTTCAATTTCTCCATTGAGAAAAGTTGTCTTTACATCCATCTGATGTAGACTCCATCCCATGGAAGTAGTAAGAGACATAATGGCTCTAATAGAAGTATATCTTGAAGCATGATCAAAGGTTTCATCATAATCTTCTCCCTCCTTCTGGGAGAACCCTCTAGCTACAAACCTTTCCTTGTATTTGTCCACGCTTCCATCTACTGCATGTTTGATCTTATAGACCCATTTTGAAGTTACCACTGATTTTTCCTCGGGTCTAGGCACAATAATTTTTCATGATAGGCTGATATTCTTCTGGCATGGATTCTTTGCACTGTTTCTTTTGAGTTTCTTCTTCAAATGTGGTGGTTGCTTCATTTATAAGTTTTGTCATACATGTTGTATAACTGGAGAATTTGTTGGGATTTTTTCTTTCTCTAAAGGTGCCACTTGGAGATTTGAGTCTTTCTGTTTCTTATAGAGTAGCTTCAAGCCAAGCTGGACGTTTTCTAGTTTTGGGTAAAATGACTGATTCAATAGGTTCACATGGTTGCATCAAATGATCAAGTTGTTCTGGTTCTTCATTCTGACTTTATGGAAGACAAGTGCTTTCTTCTTTAGGCTCTTCATATTCTTCTTCTTCCATGGATTCTTCTATAGATTTATTGAAAACCATCTTCTCATTGAATGTTACGTCTCTATTGACTTCAATCTTATGTTGTTCTGGAATATATATTTTGTAGGTTTTGGATGATTCACTATATCCAACAATTATGCCCTTCTTTCCCGAGGGTTCTAGTTTCTTCCTTTTATCCTCGAGGATATGAATGTAAACATGACACCCAAATATTCTTAAGTGTTCCACATTGGGTTTCTTTCCTGAGAAGGCTTCTTCTGGAGTCATATCCTTCAATGTGCGTTGGGGACTTTTGTTTTGAACATATATTGTTGTCATGGCTAGTTCTCCCCATAAATATATGGATAAACCTTGATCGTTCATTAGTTCCTTCACGGTTTCCTCAATGGATCTATTCTTCTCTTATGCTACACCATTTTGTTGAGGATTATGAGGAACAGTTAGCTCCCTCCTAATCCCTGTTGATTTGCAAAAGGCAACAAATTCCTTGGATGTGTATTCTCCTCCATTATCTATTCTCAAAGTCTTCATTTTCTTGCTTGTGAGGTTTTCTATTTCTTCTTTGAATTCTTGAAACTTGCTGAAAACTTCATCCTTTGTCTTCAAGAGATATAACCAAGTCTTTCTTGAGTAATCATCTATGAAGTTTACATAATAAAGATAACCTCCTAGAGATTTGACTGGCATCAGACCACAAACATCTGAATGTATTAGATCTAGGATTTCCTTAGATATATTATTATTACTTGAGAATACCTTCTTAACATTTTTACCAAGAGAACATCCTCTGCAAATTCCTTCATGTGTAAATTGTAGTTCTGGTATTCCTTCAACCATTTTCTCAAGGAAAGGTAATGCTTAATACTTAAGATGAGCATACCTTCTATGCCAAAGTTCACTGGGATTGACTTCATCATGTATAAGAGCTTCATCATTACACTCAGGTAGTCTGTATAATCTGCCTTCATGAGTTCCAATAACTCTAGCATTATCTATGCTAGAGTCTCTAGACCAAGTACTTCACCATCTACAAAGGCTATTCTATTTCCTTTGTCTTTTAGGAAAGATATAGATACAAGATTATTTTCTAAACCAGGTACATATAAGACATTATTCAAATGAACATTGTTACCTCATTTCAATTTGATGGAGGCTTGACCAATTCCTTTGACTTGATAGGTGTTCTTGTCTCCAAGTTCTACCTTATAGGATCTCTTCTTTTCATTCAGATTGGAGAGTCTGACATGGTCTCCTATCATATTCTTGGGAGCTCCACTGTTAACTATCCACATGTCATCTTCAAGAGTTCTTGTAAGAGTTGAATAGTGTAGATGATTTGTCTTTTCATTCATGATTTCTATTGACTGATAGTTGGTCAAACTTTGACTTTGACTGGTCAAATGTTGACTTGGATTGGTCAAACATTGACTTTGACACAAAATATCGACCTTGACATTTTTTCCTTCTAAGAGTGTCAATAGGTGCATTGGACTAAGACACACTAGAATATCGTCTCCTTGAATAAAGTGTTCCATCATAAGGTGTTGGGCAAGAGGTTTTAGGGTTTGCAGTTGCACCTACTAGTAACCCTAGCGACAGTGCTACAATAACTGCACATGCTAGAAACCCTAGCGACAATTTTTCAATGAGCTTGATAATCTTATGGCTTAGCTTCCTTCCAGTGGTTAGAATGATTGAAGGAGGTGTGGGCCCATAACCTGTTAGAAACATGGGTGTGTTCGTTTAACCATAGAAAATATAGCAATATTGTCACCAAACCATAGGCACAAAGGCCACCCCCGAGCACCTTAACCTTGATAGATAGAATAATTCCAGTAGTAGATCAATAGCCAACCAAGGCTAGCGCACCAAGCAAGGATAACCAAAGACCAAGAAGAAATTCTAAACCGATAACCCAAGACAAAATCACTACTACATCAGTTGTAGTTCTCCTTCACTCATGTGCACTTCTTGTCCTTATGCAGTTGTGAGTTAGTGAGTCACAAATGAGCTCTAACACCCTCTATTTATACTGATCCATCTTAACTGACTGGGCTAACTTCTCTTCCAGGGGGATAATAACTCAATATTAATTATTCTATTAATCCAACTTGTCTTCTAGGGTTATTATCCAAGGCTTTCAAGTTTTTCTTTCTTCCCGAAATATTCTAGTCTCATCAAAGGTTACAAGTGGAGGTTAATACCTCCTGCAACTATCATAATATCAACACACTCAACGCAATGGAAACCATTGCTTCCTAATGGGGGAGGATTGATCCAGGAGGATCTCGATGGCCACCCACCTTTTCCAAATGGCTCAAAACATTTTTTTGGCAAGTTACTATTTTTAGCATTTTTTTCGGTTCCCAAACTTTTGGGGCCATTTTGAGGGCCCAAACGACATTTTTTCGCGAACGAGCACCTCAATGATAGAAGAAGGTTCATATTGAGCCCCCTAAATGAAGCTCCTCTTCAATACCTTTCGAACGATCTATCGTGTGCCCTAAATGAAGATCATATGCAAAAGTTACGATCTCGATAATTTGATGTGCTAACTTATCCCAATGGGGTTGACATGAATTTTGGTGCTTTATCTCCTAGTGATCCAGGTGGATATCGGTGGCCACCCACCTTCTCCAACTGGCCCAAAACATGTTTCTGGCAATTTTGGCAATTTACTATTTTTAGCAGGTTTTCACTTCCGGGGCCATTTTGAGGGCCTAAATGAAGTTTTTTCGAGATCGAGTTTCT
>JASDQU011178308.1:11370-25366 GCA_032191745.1 Picea mariana
GCAGAGTAAATAGCATCGAGTGTGCGAAGCAATCTGGCTTCACTAGATTCTAACAGATTTACTTGACCATGAGATGGATCCTATGATGATAACCAAGAGCCATGTGTAAAGTTCCTTGAGAACCCAATGTTTTGTGATGGATCAAAACACGATGAGATGAAATATCCTTAGATCAAAGATATGATGCAAAGGAAAATCGTACACTTGCAGTACCTTCCTACACATGAGCAGATTAAAGACATCTTCACCAGAGTAACTTGATGAAAAATGCCTTCCTAGTTAAGAGGGAGTATTGATGACTCCAGCTAAAAACAAAATTCAGAGCACATCCGTGTGAGACCTGACATTATGAAGAATGCCTCCCTAGCTGAGAGGGAGTGTTGATGAATGCAGCTATGTGAGACATTCTCCAGCTTACAAACCTGTGAGGTGTGGATCATTGCAGCTATGTGAAGCCTTTCTCTCAGCTTACAAACCTGAGAGAAAGCCCCTAAGAAGGGTACGTGGTTCCTGCCTGAGATAGAGCTAGGAACGTAGAGATCACCTCCTCCATTCAGAGAGTGATCTGATGAGTTAGACGTGCCTGTGGCTAAGCACAAGGTGAATATGTGAAATCCCAAAGTGTTGGGTGCATTGTCATGTGAACAGAAATGAGGATGATGTGTTAGCCTCCTCTAAGCAGCAGAGTTAACAAGGAAACTCCAGATGATTCTCATGTGTGAGGCAGTGGGAAAGATCATCTGTAGAGTGGACGTGCCTGTGGATGAGCACAGGTGAACGTGTGTAGATCTGGTTCTTCTGTGTAATGCAGTGAAACAGAGTTATGACATCCCTATGGATGTACCCCTAATGGATGAGCACTAGTGGGTGTATCAGATCCTTTGCTATATGTTGTTCAAGAGTCAGACCTGCCTGTAACCCTAATTGTTATGCAAAGGGTACAGGTCGGCCCCACCTTAATGTGATTAATAATAAATGTAAAAGATAATTAATATTGTTAATATTAATTATAATAATAATAATAAATTATAAAGTGACTTAGAGAGGTCGGCCCTGTTGAGCCAATAGACGCCTTTGTTGATTTGAAAAGTCTAATATAAGTAAGGGATGATTCCCCATTGTGGAATCATATCTTACTTGTGAGTTTGCAAATTTCAGCAAGTACATTTCTTTGGCAAAAGGTGCGCACCTCTCTTGGGCACTAGAGTTCTATGGTTTAAGCACCCTCTTGTGTGCTAGGTCTTTCTTAGAGGTGAAGGTCTTTCTCTTGAAGAATATAGCAAAGGATTTGGCTGGGTTTTCTTCCCTTGTTGAGAAGGGTTTCCCAGGATAAATTTTGTGTTATTGTGCATGGTGCTTCTTCTTGTGATCTTGATTGTTGCAACATTTATGGTTATGGTTAAATATTAAAATGGAATAAACTTCATACTTAACCTAGCCCATTGAAAAATCAACAGCTCCCACACCAAGGATAATATCCTTCTTTATCAAAATGCAAGCAACTACAGAGTAATGAAATCAAATAAGGAATGTAGTACAAGACTTACCTTATTCTGCAATCATGCTCAATCTTGTTTTCAGTCCTCCTAAGAAAGCTGAGATAGAGAAGAACTCCTCGTTGTTCTTGCTTGCATTCCTTGACTTCTCTTGAGGTGGCTAATGTTGCTTTCTTTGCACATTACTAGCTGCAAGTCTAGTCTCCTTGAAATAATGTGCAAGCACACACTCAAAAGTCACATCAAGGATCATTCTTGAAATCTGCAAAATACCTCTTACATCAACTGTCTTCAAGCTTTCATTATTTGGACAGTACTTCATGTTTGATAATTTTGCAAATGTGTCATCTATCACATCATCTTCATAGCTCACCCAGAATTATCACCTAGCCTTGTATCTTCACATCTCACTTTGGAGCACACCCGTTGGCAAACTGGAATAGAACCCAGTTATATGCTAAGTGCTCTGGAGTATAGGTTATCACTAGATGAAATACCAACAGATTGGTATGTGCAATAATTCTGGCCTGTCCCTTCAACAGATAGGTCCACAAGGCCCTTCACATATGTTGATCTGATGGCTACATCCAACTCAGTCACACAGCTAGCATTTTACATCGCGAGATCAGAGAAGTGAAAGCACTCGTTGTCACGTATGTCAGTAACCAATTCATCTGGTAGACAGATTTACGCAATCCCATAATTAAAATACAATCTTTTATCAGGTCCTCTTTCTCTTTTACTATATGATAGAACATTGTTTGTAATAAGTGCCCACACCATATACATAGTTGTAAAGAACTTGAAACATCATTTAGGTTGCCTCAAAAGAATACCACAGAAGCTGCTACAGGTCTGTAGTTGTACTTAATAGGTCTGAAAAATTCACCTTCAACAGACCTGGACAGCACTTAGATACTTGGCCTTGATGCCTCAGACTTTCGCTGCCTCAGAATAGCTTTGATGCTCTGAAATTTAGCTCTGGACAGACCTCAGATCTCCCTCAGAACCGGACTGCATTTGTTTAGGTTTCGGTTTGTGGTAGGTCTGATGTTATAGGTCTGTAGTTTCGGGGTTCTTCTGGCTGCGGCAGACTCAACCAGGTTTGCGATCATGGCTGGGCTTCCTCCCCAAGCTTGTGGCCACCTTATCTTTGGACAGTCGGTTGTTAGGGTCTTTTGCGGCAGTCCTAGTGGGGTTTCTTCTTGCTGCGGTTGCCTTTTGGGACCCTAAACAGGGCTCGACCTAGGCTAATAGGCATGCGGCCAGCCTTAAACTTCACCTCAAAAAGGTTTGGCCCTTTCCTCACACTTGTTTGCTATAGGTCTGTTGTTAACCAGGGCTCGACCAGCTCTAAAATTTATTACAGGGATCCGACCCCTTTCTTATACCAGCAGCAAAGGTTCTATCAGCCCTCAACCTCCACGGCCTTCCTTCAAACTTGTGCAAATGATATTCTTCAAGTAACTGCTCTAAAACCATGTTGAATTTCCACTAGGTTAGGCTCAAGCATGAGGTTTATTTCATTTAGCATGTACTTGAACCATAAACAAATGCAGCTACACCATACACAAGTGCTGCAATAACCAAGATCACAAGAAGAATTACCATGCACAAGAACACAAGAAATATCCTGGGAAACCCTTCTACTCAAGAGAAGAAAACCCAGCAATCATTTGCTATATTCTCAAGAGAAGATCCCCCAACCATAAAACCCTAATGCACACAAGAGGGTACTCTACAACCTTGAAACTTGCGCCCCAGAGAGGTGCGTACTTCAGCCTTAAGTGTAGGTCTGAAATTTCCAAATGACAAGTGACAAGTGTGTTTCGTCAATGGGGAAATCACCTTTATTTATACAAGACCAGACACAGCAAAAGGTGTGTATGTTGGAACAACAGGGCCGACCTCAATGACTCAGAAATATAATTAATTATAACAATAAACATTAATTATCTTTCACATATGGTGGGACCGACTTGTACCCTTTACATCACAATTAGGGTTACAAGTAAATCTTACACTTAGACAATATAGCAAGGGATCCACACATCCACTAGTGCTCAACCACTAGGGACACGTCCACCTGTGCTCAGCCACAGGGACATCATACTCAACAGATCTCTATCTCAATTGAGTCCACAGGAGAATCATCTGGAGTACCACATCGTCTCAACTCTCACACAAAGGAGAACGATACACCCATCACATGGGCACACCCAACCACTGGGGACGACTCAACTCTAACACAAAGGAGAACGATGCCCCATCACATGGGCATGCCCAACACTGGGCTCTCTCATAGGTCGACTCAACTCAGTCATAGAGGAGAACGGATGTCTCACGACGCTGCAACCACCAACATAAACCATATGCCCTTCGCAACTTCTGAAGTTGTTACCACAGATGATCCGGATTGGATCATTATATTATTTTTCGTCTATCTCGATGCTTTTTAGAGTGGAAAAAATGGAGGAATCAGCTTGCAGGGGCATTTTAGTGGAAATTCCCAATTTGGAAATTGGGGTCTGAAACCTTCCGAAGCCATTTTGAGGCATTAAATGACGTTTTTTGGGATTTTGGTGTCCAAAAGTTGTGCCCACCCCCTTGAAGGTGTTCTACACTCTGAGACCTTTCCAACGATGTAGACCGTGCGTTCATACGCAAAAGTTATGCCTCCCGCAAGTTGACCTACCGTGTTGACCACCATGGTAGGTGAGGATGCCACGTCAGCCCCCGTTACTCATGCATGTGGGGCTAGCCACGTATGTAATTTCAAGAAGATTCTAGAAGGTCCAAAACCCTATCACAATTGAGGGTCAAGGAAGTCAAAAAACTACCCCTAGATGACTATCAGACTATGTTAAATATTAGGCCACTAAGAGAAGGGGTTCCATTCTTTTGCATTGTATCTTATTCCATAGCTGAGTAAAACATCTGAGAGTGGTATTCTATGAGCTTAACAGAGGAGGAAAGATTGTGTAGCAGCCATACAGGCCACAGGACAAAGGCAACTCCACAGAGAGCCTCTTTCTTTGTAATTGCATCATTTCTATACCAGAGAAAAGAGAGCAGAGCAGCCTCACCTCCTAGCTGGGTTTTCTCCCGTATTGGGTTTCTCAGGTCATATCTTGTGTTTATTTGTGGATGGTGTGATTGTATTTTACTGTTTTCTATCTTCCGCATTTTATCTAATTCATGCATAAGCAGAAAAATTAGTAACTAAATATTATGGAAATCTAAAGGAAAAAATAACCTTAATAATAAAGATTTCAGTTATTTATCAGATCTGTTGTGACAAACTGTTCCAGTGGAATATCCATGACAGTTTATAGATCAACAGAAGAAAACAATTTCCAATGTACAGAATACTGTGAGTTCAAACTGCTAGTTTTCTTCGATGCTATAACTTGTATTCCCTCGTCTAATAAAGGCCACCCTAACAAATACAGTAGGAATGGCAGTGGCCAGATGACTCCAATTAATGGAGGCATGGCCTGAAGATTGAAAAGCTGAAGATTCAATCCACACTAGAGGCAAGGCATCCAAAGATTTAAGACTGAACCTCACAACCCCCAAAAGATAGGCAATAAGCCCCACGCTGCATTAGATTCACAAATTAGCTGTTCAAAGTATCAAAATCTTCAACCACTCATTCACCAAGAGTTCCCCACCTGATAACGTCAATACAGAGGATCTGCAAGCATTTAGCGTTGCAGAACTTGGTGCAAGCAGGGGCACAACTAGTACGTGGAGGTCATAGTCGAGTTGTGAGACTGAAGGAACCCTTCCAAATGTTTTGGGACCCATTTCCAATCACAGGAAACAGATCTGTCACTGCTGGAACCATTTCCAATGACCCAAAATGGTTCCGACAGGAAAACATAAAAAAAATGCCAAATCCAAAACAGATCCATTGTTCCCCAATTCCAATCAGTACTGTGTATGGAATCAGCACCCTGCCTAGACAATTCCAGTAAGAGTGTACAAGCCATTTTCTGCCAAAAGTATAAATAGAGAGAACTTGAGAATGTTGAATGGTTGAAGGTCACAATATTGCACTAGTTCATGAGTTTGAATCCTATAGTAAAGGAGAATAGGATTACGTAAATAACGTAGGCTGCTAATGACAACATGAATAACAAAGCCGCTAGCCTGCTATGACAACATAAATAGCAAAGCTGCTAGCCTGCTATGACCATGACTTGGTGATTTGAGATGCCCCAAGGGGATTCCAGGTTTAAAGAAAAAGTAGAATGGCCACTGGTCGACTTCTCTTAGTCCTATAGAGTTAGAAAAACTCAAGCCTAATGGCTGGAGTCTTGCACCATCATTTACAATTCAAAAATATCATTCTTGTTTAAATCATTTGATTGCTTTCACCTATTAATGAAGCAAGAATCATGATTTCATCCAGCAGAAGAATAATCTTATCTCCTTTAATGTGTGCTTCCTAAGTGAACAACTAAAGCATCTCTAGATGATGGCAATGATGTGGATTAAATACTATTAAACTACCACATACCTTGTCATCCTAGGATGTAAATTCACTAAATGTGCTTTACCCGCATACGTTGTCATCCTAGGATGTAAATTCACTAAATATGCTTTACCCGCATACATTGTCATCCTACGATTTAAATTCACTAAATATGCTTTACCCGCATATGCTGTCATCCTAGGATGTAAATTCACTAAATATGCTTTACCTGCTAGGCCATTTTGAGCAAGTTAGCCTAGTGGGTAAAAGCATGGTTGTTAAAGAGTGAGGCCTCAGGCTCAAAACCCATTGGTGAAGAAAATTTGCTTTCTTATCTCCTGCACTGATTCTTGTATGCTAGGCGTAGTCACTTGGAGAATGGAGTTGCAGATAATGATATGTTCAGGTTAGATAGAAATGTTAGCTTTTAAAGCTGACTTATCTGATCAGGTGGAAACTAGAATAGATTTTTAGATCAGATATCGATACATTAAATTGCAATGCTAAGACTGACATGTTGGCCCTTTTAACATATATATGGCAAGGAGGCCCATATGAGATCTTAACCCACCGATGTACATGATGTAAATCTTCTGTTTGAGTGTTAATATAAGATACATTTTTGGAAAAAGAAAAGAAAATGGATATTCAAATTAGGACAAGAACATACAGATATATTCTTTTAAAGTTATCATGTCTGTCAGGCTGGGGTGACAGGTCTAGTGGTTGAGACAAAGCATCACCATGCAAACAACTCAGGTGCAAACCCTGGCAGGCCCTAGAACATTGTGTGATTTGGCCAAGTTTGACAGCTCCCCACATTGAAGTGGGGCCATAATAATTTGGAAATGGGTTCATAGCTCCTCATGGATTAAAAAAGTGTTTTCCCTTAACCAAAACAATATATTGTTTAAGAGTTATCCATATGTCTTCTGTATCTTTATTTTTTCTTTAATCAAATTTACCAATTTCAAATTTACCCGAACATGGCTACCATAGATTACTTGCTTAAAATCAACTTAAACGATGTACACTATGCCCTTTGCATGGGAGAAAACTATTCACTGTTTTCTTGGGTGGTTGTCTGTAGGCTTAGTATGCCCCCTTAAGATTTAGAACTTGACAGCTTCATGAGTAAAGTTTAAACTGGGATGGATTACTAATTGAGCAATCTAAGCTCACATTTTATTATATCAGCAAGTTGTTACTCACTTTCCTACTCTTCTACTCCTTGTAGTGTGCTTAAATAAAAACCTTTAGAAAACATGCAAGACTTCCATATAGTACAAAAACAACTGTTTTAACAAAAGTGGGATTTATAGTAACCAATGTTAATGGTAGGTGAAATTGATTTTGTTTCTGTTTGCAATGCAAGACTATCATCATGAATATTAGTTCAGATGTACCATTACAACTATTTTAGTATTTCATAAACATGGACGGAAGAACCATACCTGTCATAATTGATACTGCTGCTGGTTTCTGCTGGACCAATGGAATAAAAGATCTCACATTAGACAACAAATTGTTGGATTTCTGGTTGCTCTTTGCTGGTGAAATATGACTTGCATTGCTGCTATAAGCCTCTGTATTGTGATTTCTTAGAACCTTCTTCTTGACAGATGACCCGTGTTTTTTCTGGAACTCATTCACTGGTACAGAAAGCTCTCTGTTCTCCTTCTCAAATCCAACCTCCTCTTCATTAGTAAAAGAGCTTGCATAACTTTGGTTCATATAAGCTTTCTTTGAGAGCAGGTTTGATCCTGTATCCATGTAATTTGTGCTGATTCTTTCAAAGAACTTTCCACCTGTAGGAGTTGTTACCAGTGAAATTTGTTTTTCTGAGCTGCTATCCATCAGCATTTTCTTGGCACCCAAAACACTTTTCTTAGTTGATGATCCAGGTCGGTTTTCAAAATGCTTCATTGAAATTGGATGATCCATACTCTCCTCCTCGACAACACTTTCCTCTTCAATGCGAAAACACCCAGCATGCCCTTTGATCATCTGAAATTTCTTTGAGAAGCTGTTGGAGTCCATGTCCATAGAATTTTTGCTGATTCTCTCAAAGAATGTTCCACCTGCAGGAGTTAATGAAGGTGAATTCTTGATCTTTGTTCCATATCCCACAACACCATTGAACCCTGACCTTGTCTGAAATTTATCTGTAGGGAGCCCATGGGCTTCCATATAAGAGTCATTTATTGCATATCTCTTCCCCCAATATTCTCCAGGGCTTTCTTTGTGTTCTTGAAGTCCCATGGCATGAGACGAAAAGGCATTTAATGGCATAAGTGTTTTACACTTTGAGATATGATTAGGGGCTGGAGTGAGGGAGCGAAAATCTTTGCACAACTCAGTAGAGGAATATTTCCCATTCTTGTCTCCAATTCCTTCATATTCCATATCTATCCCCAAACAATCATTCCCTTTCCCATTATGAAAGCCTTCAAATTCCGGCAACATTTTTACAACATGCAAGGACCCTAATTGCGTACTTTGAAATAGCTTGGAGGGAGCAACTGAATCAACAGTCTGATCTGTTGATAAAAAACTGCAATTTGGCTGTGCCAACTGTGGCATCCATAGGCTTCCTCCTGCACCCTTTGCAAATCCATTGATTGATGAGTTAACCTTGGGCTGACAATCCACTTCCAAACTAGGGCTTTTCTTCCTCTGTGAAATTTCTGAAATACTTACATCGACCTCATCTGAAAAGTTTTCATCAAACTCCAGTCCAGCTGATTTTAACTGATCGAGAGGATTCTGATTAACTAAAAGCAATTTAGCTAGACTACATTGAGCCCGCTCCCTAACTACACCTCCTTTTAATAAAGGTGTACTTTCCATGTCATTGTTTTCCACCCCACTCAGTCCCTTCTGGAAAGAGAAGTCTGAAACAGTGTCATCTTTGGGTAAAAGCTTGCAGTCACCTTCTGTACCATGATTTTGGGGACTTGTCACTTCAAAGCTAGACCGAAAAGAGTGGGATTTTAATGAAGCAGCATGAAGGTGAACCTGGCCCTGTAAACAAGCAGGAGAGGTGTTATTGTTGGTAGCTTGAAAATGCATACCATCAACTCTCACTTGAGACAACCCTATATAAGCAAAGGGACCTTCATTGGTTGTGGAATATGATAGACACGAAGGTGAGCTTCTCCTGGCATTTTCATTTCCAATCCCACATTTTCCCTCTCCCAAATCTGTCAAGGACTGTCTTGGGTAGAGTCCCATCCTCGTAGAGCATTCCTCCGATATAAGCTTTGCCCTCTGCTGATGTTCACTATCTCCGAGGGATTGTTCTACATCCTTATTGATTTGAGAAGACGGAAGGCTTGCACTTTCTTGATCTGGAAAAGACTCTGAACTGTTACTTCCTAAAGAAGAGAAATGTTTCAGTAAATGAATATTTACTATGTTATCATGCCTTGGCTCAGAGTTTTCCGTATCACCATTTCTTTTTGAATCGGAAGTGCATGGTTTAGCCACCCCATCACACTGAAATATATCACCAGCATCATTAGAAGTAACTTCAATTCCGCCATTTGACAGCCGTATAGATGTCTCGTAGTCTAAAATCTTTGAACATGACTCAGTTCGCCATAACCTTGATTGGCCAGCGGAAAGAAATTGCTGTTGCACCTGAGAACTTCTTTTTTGATAATTAGGCCATGAGTTATGTTGTAGCTTCATACCTCCCTCTTCCTTCTCCCCAACCATGCTTCTGGAAAACAACTTGCCACTGCTTAGAAGAGTTCTATCCGTAAAATCAATGTCAGCGTCCAGAAGTTTCTTGCTAGGGGCATTCTGCGAGGTTTCAAACTGCCCTTTAGCTGCCTTACCTTGACTGGAAATCACCAAAACAGAATCATACGCTCCCTTCTTACCTTGGGAATCCCGTGATTTCTGAGAGTAAACAAAAGGTTCATCTACTTCTTTTGTCATAAAATCCATGTCTTCTGGCATCTGCAACACTTTATTCTCCTCACCTCCTGATGGGACATTGGCACTTACATCCACTGGAGATGTTGACCTTGCTCTCTTCAGATTTTGGCCTTCATTGCCTTTTGACGGAAGCTTTACAGATGACCCAGACAAACTTTGGAACCTGCTGAATGATACAGCCTTCAAACAGTCCTGTCCTCCCGCATTCACCACAATATTACTGCAATTATTAGTTTCCTTCCCTAAAATGTTTTTGCAAAAATCCACACTTCTGTTCCTCAATTTATTTGTTAAATCTTGTGTAATATCATTTCCACTTTTGTGCAGGTTGTAACATGATAATCCCTGAGCTGAGTCAAATGATGCTGTTCTACCATGGATAAAGCCCGTATTTGAATAAGATTTGACCTTCTCATATTTATCTCTTTCTTCACATAAAGCTATTTCCGCTTCATCTTGGTCAGGTATTTTTTCATTAGGACAAATGGAAATTTTTCCAAGACCTGATCCAATGGCATCAGTGTCCTCTGTTTCACTTCTCAATGGAACATCTGCAACAGCCATGTCACTGGCATTGGCTTTCATTGACAACTCATGACCTGCTTCTTCTATAGAAGGGCTCTTTGGAACTTCTTGAACCAACCCATTACCTAGCAAAGGGGTATCTGGAACTTCCTGAACCAGCCCATTGCCTAGCAAAGGACTATCTGGAACATTTTGAACCAAACCATTACCGGGTGTTTTTTCATTAGGACAAATGGAAACTTTTCCAAGACCTATTCCAATGGCATCGGTGTCCTCTCTTTCATTTCTCAACAGAACATATGTAACGGTCATGTCATCGGCATTGGCTTTCATTGACAACTTATGACATGTTCCTTCTACAGAAAGGCTATCTGGAACTTCTTGAACCAAACCATTACCTGGCAAAGGGCTATCTGGAACTTCTTGAACCAAACCATTACCTACAAAAGGGCTATCAGGAATTTCTTGAACCAGCCCATTACCTAGTAAATTAACATTGTCAGAAATTGGATGGCTGCCCTTGTCACTGAATACTAACCTTTCCAACACATAAGTACACCTTGAGGGTCGAGAGGCATCAGACAAGCCACTTTTATCAGAGTAATGAGGAGTGGAGGGTATCTCTTGAACCAAAGGAAGCGTACTTTTCAAATTGTCAGCAAGTAAATCAACCTTACCAGAAAAGGTTTCGTGGCATTGGGATGCTCCCATCTCTTGAGGTGTACATGTTATGTTGCTGACTAAGGTTGTATCTATTGACATGGTATCCATGCTCTTTCGGTTTTCAAATGGCCTTAAAACAGATGGCACTTCCCCCTCAAAACCTTCTTCAACTGGATTCAAGTTATCCTTAAGTTGATTCTGGAAAACCATTGGCTGTTCTTCTTCTATCAGTTTTAGTTGAGTACTCTCAGTGAGATATGAGATCTCATGCAGTTGGACATTTTCAATTGCAAAAAGTGTCTCCTGCTTCTGGGCAGTTTCAGTCACATATGAGGCCTCTAGCTGTTCGCCGTCACAACTGCCAGCACTTCTTCGACAATCATCCCTTGGAACTGCATCTTCTGTGCATCTTTCAAGCATTTCCGACATGTCTTCCTGTTGTGCACTCCTATGATCAATATCTTTGGAACCTCCACAACCTGGTTCCATGGAAGCAGATTTCACCTCTGATGAAGAATTCTTCGCGGTGGTTCCTTCTGTGCAACCAATATCATCTCTCCGAGCATTATCCTCCATTTGCAAATGGTTCATTCCAGGTGATGAGTGGTCTTCACTTTGCAACCGTGTCATTGGAGGAGGTAACTTGGCTTCAACTTGTGATTCAGCAACAACAGGAGATGACTTGTTTTGAATCTGAGATTTGGTCTTCATTGGCAATTCCGGTAATTGATCTTCAATTCCAAAGGCATTCAACAATGGAGATGACTTACCTCCAACCTGCGGTTCAGTCACTGAAGCCACTGACAATAACTCAATCACATCCTTAGGCTCTTCGGAGACCTCAAGCCTACCGGCACCCTTGCCACGCGCATTTTTCCTTGTTCCCCGGGGCTGCTTGGGTTTCACAGCGCTTTTCCTCTTACCAATATCCTTCTTTGCACTGAGAAGAACCTGACACTGCTTCGCCCTGGAGCGTGTAATTCTTCCAACAAACGGTGATACTACATTGTTCTTTTTCTCCTTGGCCCCTCTCCCTCTGGGCCTACCCTTGGCTCGTTTCTCCACGACTTGAACATCTTCTTCCTGTGAAACATCGTTTTCTTCCTTTCTGCCCAGCTGGGCTTCAAACAAGCCCTGCCCTCCCTCATTTTCTCCACGCTGTACATCAACCAGGTCTCGTCTCTCCTCATTTTCGCCATGTTGGGCATCTCCAAATCCCTGTTCCTGTGAAACATCGYTTTCTTCATTTCTGACCAGCTGRGCTTCAAACAAGCCCTGCCCTCCCTCATTTTCTTCATTCTGTACATCAACCAAGCCCCGTCTCTCCTCATTTTCGCSATGTTGGGCATCTCCAAATCCCTGTTCCTCCCCCTTCTCCTCCTCTAGGGCATCCAAACCTATCTCTTTGACCTGGTTGCCATCAATTTCTCTAGCCCCCACAAAACCACTTTCCTCGACTCTCGGTTTCTTGGCAGCAGCAACCTCATAGAATGAAGGGCGATCAACAGAGGACGAGCCCCTCTTGCGGTTGTAGAAAAAATCACGATAGAGCTCAGAAAACCGCTCTTGTTTTGAAAAATCTGGAAACCAAAATCATCCCCCGAAACAAAAGCAAAAAAATTACAAATCAAACCAAACCACAGAACTCCAGAAAGTATCATACAATTTGCAATGCATTTGAATTTGAATTCACGTACCTCTGTTAACGGAATCCTGGCAATGAACCTTCTTCCCATCCGACCCAATTCTAAATACACTACAAGATGGCCGCCTGCCGAGCAAAATGGGCATTTCTCCTCTGTTCCCATTGATAGACAACCAGGGCGGAGGGTCCAAGCCCTTGAGAAACACATTGGACAGCAACGCTTCATCAAACAATCGCTGATGGGATTCGAACTCGAGCACTACTTCGTTCTTGAGGTCGAATATACGCTGTAAAGCTAGCTCCTCCACTGTTAATGCCTCCATTATAACCGATCGATGCTTACCTCCCTGCCCATCAATACAATACAGAAAGACCACACCAGCACTGACCTGCTGCTCCCTCCTCCTCGTCTGCCCTGTTCCTCCCAAATCAATGGTCACCTAACACCGGCTGTAGCAGGTCGTCTTTGGAAAAATGCCGCCCGTTGKGGAAGGTCCCAAAATTCAAACGCTTTTGAAATATAGCCGTAAATTCCCATCCTCTTAAACCATCTGYATGGAATCGTGATTGAAAGAGTAAAGTGCCTCTAGTCATCAAGACTCTTGRAAATTGTACCTAAACTATAGCGAGTKAAAATTWGMACTAGTACAAGCCCCAAGAGTTGGGCCGATCGATCAGGTTTGAGTGTTCGCCAATTACTAATTCGGGATTGAAATCATGTAAGAGTGAGCTTCCTCGAGGGTTTGCTGACCTCTCCTCATCCTCTCCAACGGTAATTTCTTCTCATCGTTGTGAGCATGTTGTTAGGTTATTTTTGGGTATTTTGTAGACATTAGTATCCTTCTTGGGGAAGCACTAACTTTACTTAGTCTTTTGGAATAATGTGAACTAAACCAAAACCTCGTTTCAAAATAGTAACTCTAGTTAGTTTGTCAATAAATTTCTAGGCCGTTTATGTTTTTCAATCTTTTTTTGTGTAGGATATGTTGTGTGGGTGTGGTGTGTATATAGTATTAGCCTAAATTCATGTTAATTTTGGATTTATTAAGTATTTAGAGGGATCAAATCCTTTAATTGAGTATGTCACTAGGTTTTTTATGGATATATTGTGAAATTAGTCTACTTCCTTCGGGTGTGTTGACCTTGCCCAATCCCCTCAAGTGGTGGGAACTCCTTGTTGAATGATAAAGGAAAAAATAAAATTTTCATAGTAAACCAAAACCATGTCACAAAATAACCATA
>JASDQU011178309.1:0-15535 GCA_032191745.1 Picea mariana
ACTTCGTAAGGCCATAACTCTCAAACCATGAGGAGTTATGTGACATTCTACATACCACCAGAAATGGAATGACATGTACTATCCATATAGAATAGTATTATCTAAAAATATATCATAACTCGTACCGTTACCCATCAAACAAACTTGGGTCCATTACCCAAACCTGGGGTCTCCAACTTCTCATGACCATAACTCTCTAACCGTGAGGAATTATGTGATGTTCCACATACCACCGGAAATGACATGACAAGAACTATCCATCTAGGATATTTTCCCTGACAAATTCACTTTTCTTCATCTCATTATTCCACAATTAAGCATGGGTTCTCTTACTCCACAAAGCATCTTCCCGTGAGGGCTTTCACCATAAGGGGACCACTTTGGAGTTCATCCATATTTACTTCTTATCAACCATGAAAAAACAATAATGAGTCATATTTACATCAAACATTATTGTGTCCATTACCCAAACCTTTGTGCCACAGGTCTTTCTTCAAGGGTTGACATCAATGACAACCAACTTTAATCAACACAAATTTTATATTGAATTTTTTAATAACTTTGAAACATTTTTTAACATATTTTCATATTAAAATTAATTATAAATATCATAATGTTTTTTATTATAATTTTTTAATAAATATCAATTTTTCCAATAAACCTACTAAATTTTCACCCATTTTGAAGCCTAATTTGTGCACATATATTTTATTAAAATTATGAATAAAAACTTTTTGCAAAAGCAAGGACGAGAATATGGATGGTGTGTCATTTCTATGTGTTTCTTGCAGTCAATTTTATGTGAAAAGGGGATCTTTACAGAATTAAGTTAAAAATTGAGTTTAAAAAAATATGCCATTAAGGTGGTGTGCCAAAATATATTTCTAAAGGAAATATATATTAATAAAACTCATTTATTTTAAGGTAAGGCAAAATATATTAATAAAACTCATTTATTTTAAGGCAAGGCAACATATATTAATAAAACTCATTTATTTTAAAGTAAGGTAAAATATATTATTAAAACTCATTTATTTTAAGGTGGTATGTCATTAAAAGAAGAAGAATATTTTACGATTTTAAATAGAAAAATAATAGATGGTGGAAAGTTGGAAAACTACAAGAGAAAAAATAGTTTGATATAAATAGGTAACAAATCGACTATTTACATACATGCTCTTTTTAACAGATGGTGAAAGGTTGGAAAACCATAAGATAAAAATAGTCTGATATAAGTAGGCAGCAAATCGACTATTTACATACATGTTCTTCTTAACAAATGGTGAAAAGTTGGAAAACCATAAGGGAAAAGTGGTCTGATGTAGATAGGTAGCCAATAGACTATTTACACACATGCTCTTCTTATATGTGAGTCCACATTTTTTTATGCTACACCAAAAAGGCACAACTTGAATGAGAAAGAAAAAAAAGTGCAAACTCAAATGGCAGATACCTGGGAACAACTAAACTCCTAGGATAATCACGACTTCGAAGATTCAGTAATTAAAATAGCGACCTCTTGGGATTTTCAAGAAGATTTTGTTGAGATGTCAGTTTCATGGGACATTCAAGAAGATTTTGTTGAGATGTCAGTTTCATGGGACATTCAAGAAGATTACATTAAGTTTCATTTGGTCTCAAACGTGGAAGATGCATCCTACTCTTCTTCACACTGTAAAACTTTGAAAGTCTATTCTCTTGATGCTTTGTCAAAAAATAAAGAAAAACTATGTTAAGTGAATGTGTTTGAGCTCGATGATGCTTTGTATTAATGAAAATGCACGATGAAGAATATATTCATATATGCAAAATACGAAATTGATATTTGTATACTTTATACAAGTCATAACTTATGAGTTTGTTTTTATTACAAATCCATCTTAATCTAAATCCTTTAAGAGTTATATGTTAAAAAAATAATTAAACCGTGGAATGTTTTTTTTTTTTGAAAAATCGAATATGTTATCTTATCCATCATTTATTTATTATATGTTAAAAATATAATTGAACTGTGAAAAATATAATTAAAAATTAGTTAGATTATGAGTAAAAAGATAGTTCAATCTCGATTATATTGAAATGAAATATAATCCTAAAATATAGATCACTATATTATATTTTGATATATTCTTTGTCTGTAGCAAGCAGTTACCATCCTAAGGAAAATAAATTGGTGTTGGTTGTTTGATCTATGGATGGTCTATTTGTTGGAAAGGAAGTTCACAGAGCCATTGAAGTTAAACATTGTCACTTTGCCCAATAATATGAGATGAAGTAGAAGATCGTTAAGGTACAGGAGAAATCATTTGCTCACTAAGGGACATGGCATCAAAAGACTTTTTCACATCAACCCTTAAGAGAGACAAACTAACTACTGTCGATTTATGATGGGAAACAGATGCACAAACTATTTATTGTTGATATCAAATGATATATTATCGATATCAAATGTGTGGTTATGGAAAACAACAAAATGATAATTTGTGTACTAAATATTTATAACGTAAAAAGTCAATTTTGTATTAAAAATGTATCTTTGAACTAGGAGCAAAACTCGTATGATGTTGGTCTTAAAATAAAATATTAATACACTAATAAAATAATACATTGATAATGTACTAATTATACATTACTAAAGTATTAATACATTATTACATTAATGTAATGTATAAATTAAAATATCAGTTTACATTAATGTATAATGTAATATATTAATTAGTTGATACATTAATAATGTAACATATTAATTAATTAAAACATTTATACAATATTAATTAATACATTGCCAAAGTATTAATACATTAATGTATAATGTAACATATTAAAATAATAATATATTATTAAAGGATTTGTAATTGTTAACGCTTGAATCTGTTAGGACCGAAATGACAACCTCATGAGGATATAAATCCCCTTGTGTTTTTATAGAGGTGGTGCTCCTCTGTTATGATTTTTTGTGGGGTTCAAGATTTTCAAAATGTGGGACTTTTATAGAAGTCCGTCATAGTAATCAAAAGAAAGTAAAAATATAAAAAACGGAAAAATGTTTTATTTTATTTTTAAAGAAAGTTTCTGAGATTGGTTCAGGAACCACACACATTCACACATTTAAAGCAAATAAAGAAAATTTCCTCACATCCATCATAGTAGGGCTAAAATTTATGATCACATAAAAAAGTAAAAGAAAATGATATGCATGCATAAGAGAACTTTAATAGAGTGATACATGGGCAGCTCAAATAAAGATAATGATATACCAACCTCAAATACTTTATATTCAGAAAATTGGGTTACAAAGTACAATCGAGATTGTTCCCAAAATAATTATCTTGGAATTTCTAAAAAATATATAGATCATTACATATTTTCTGAAAATTTAAATGTGTTTGTCATAATGACTAGGATTGGGGCTTCCGTAGACCATACAACAAATATATATAAGAATGAAGTTTGTAGAAGGAAGAACATGGATGGTGGAAAACAACAAGACGTGGTAAGAAGAAAAGGGAAATTATCAGCCTTCGGTTAAACCTTTCTATTTAAAGAGGTGGAGTGACTGGATGAAGAACTCGACAAAGACAGAAGGATGTGATCAGTACGAACTTACTATGATGGTATCTCCTCTTTGTCACTTGCTCTGTGATGTCCTTTTATGGCTTTCATCGATGGTTACAAGAACCGTCTCAACTGTCGTTTGCCCTTCATCAGTAAGTTTGTCAACAACCTTTTTAAATCATTCCTCGATGTAGCTCCTCATTGGTGCCACGTTGATTTCATGCTGGATTTTTATATTGAAAAAATCGTCCTCTAAGTCCCTTAGATTAATGGAAATATTCCGCAAAGCTTCTCCAATATATTGATTTTTCATTGAATAGTCCACTAGCCAGTTCTCCAAGTCATCTTCACTATACTCAAGAATGTCATAGAATTTTTCAAATGATAAACCTTTAAAGATCTCAACTTGTTCGTCAAAGGCTTGCTTTGTTGGAAAGAATGAGTTGAGAATCAATTTGGGGTCTTGGACCTCATTGGTGGTCCCAGCTAGGTCTATCTCAGTCATCCTTTTGAATAAATCTTCTCTCCTAGTTATGGCTTGGTTGCATGCTTGGACAATAATATTCAAGTTCTTAACCTTTTCCTTCCATCGTCTGTTTAGTTGTTTTATCCGGTTCGGAGAAGGGAGATCCTCCTCTCTTCTTCTCAACTATGTCATGTTGGTAACTTTAAAACCGAAGGGTACGACCGCATCGAGGTAAAAACCTTCTTCGTTTTTCAAATCTGTAAATATTCATGGAAGGCATGTGCCCTCGTTCCAAAAGAGACCATGCTCTTTGACATCTCCCGAGCCTCTATAATTAATTCCATTCTTTTCCTCATGTTCTTCTCCACATAGCCTCTTGTTGATGTGAGTAGGCTTGTCGATCCTTTCAATTTTGTTGCAGGTGTGGTAGGCCCAGTCATTGCTAAAGGACTAGAAAGTACTGGAAGAGGCATTGAAGCTTCCTCCAATTCTTTTATTCTTTCCTTTAACTTGACATTCTTTGCTCCAAGGCCCCCAATACAATTATCTAGAGCATCTCCAGTTGCTCGGTGAATTTGGGAAATTTGGGAAGGCTGCATGTTTCGTAGGTTGATCTCTGAATGAGATTTCCCCTTTTTATTCTTTACATATTTTTTCTCAATAATTAAATTTTTGGACTCGCTGTAAAAAACAACGCTCTGAAATACAAAAGACTATTCTTCATCGAAGGTCTCGCTCTCGATTATTTCCATCAGAGGATTCTGGTGAGCCGTGTTCTCTAGTTGATCAGTGTTGGGGAACACTTTTTTGTTGTCAATCTCGAGTTTCATATCTTCAAGGGAGAGGTCGCGGTTGTTGCTTTCGCCTCGAGGTCCCTCCTCTTCTTGCATAATATTTTTTCTTTTCTTCCTTAAGGGAATCTTATGGGAGCTTTCAATTTTTCCCAAAGGAGGATTCTTATTTCCTCCTCCGCCTGAAGAACTGTGCGTTACTTTCTTAATTTGGTGGGTCATTGGAGCACCGCTCTGAGATGTTTTACTCTTTAGAGTGACAATTGGGGATTGGGGACTCTTCTCGTCGGGACCTTTTCCTTTCTGTTTGTACACCTCATTGGTGTTGAGTATTGTTTCCAGGCCACCAGTGTCACAAGCAGGATTTCCCGAGTCATTGTTTTCGTCTTCATTCAGAATAACATTAATAAAAGAATTGTTGAATCCAATTGCCAGTAAATGTTCTACAAAAAATCCACTAGGGTCGAACCCTTTTACTCTTTCAACATATCTTAGATTTAGGCTGTGAAAATGGCCTACAAATTCATCAATCTTGTTCATATTTATGAATATGAAGTCCCCAACTTTCCAAGACAGAGGTATGAATTTATTTTTTCTCTTTTCATGGAAAAAATGCAATCAGTAGTTGTACCGCCTTGCTATTTCAGTAACAAACATTTTGTTAGATATGTGGCATGGAAGGAAGGAATGATTTTCCTTAGAGCCGAAAATCCTTATGACATTGTAATTCTCCATTTGTTATAGTGTCCCCTTCCTATCCAGGAACTTACTTGCCTGGTCAGACATCCGAGGAGTGTCCTCTCTAAACTGCAAGCCTTTAAAAACTGAGACAAAATCATTAAAAACTTCATAAAAATGTTGCGAGGCTTTGTGCCTCCATTATGTTTGATACCAGAAGGTTATTGGGTCGAATTCACAGTTTACCTTCTTACACACATATAATCTCAGAAACTGACAGCAATTTGCTATCGCAAAAACCAAATAAGATGACATAAATATTTTCTTCTCCTTCTTGTATTGTGACAATTGGGAAGATATTTCAATGGAAATCAACTTACCCCAATCAAATATGGCATGTTCCTTGACCGTAAAGTATAAAATGTAAAGAATCATGCGAGAGATGTTGGTTTTTCTTGTCTTGTTATCCTCATGAAAATCCAAGCAATTTCTCGAAAAGGATTTTTGAATGAGCTAACCTGCAATCTCATGATATCCTCGGGGATGACCGTTGGGTTCTCCAGGAACTCAGGTAAGAGGTCCAACCCATTTTCATGCTTCTTTAAGAATTCTCTGCAATCTTCTCCCTTGAAGGTAAGCATTGGCTNACATCTTACGAAATAACTGAGGCGACAGAGAGACAGGGGAATGATCCCACAATTGAATAATTCGTTGGCTTGATATATATCTCTCGACGCACCAGGTGACCAACTCCTTACAGTCAAAGACTTTCAGGACACAACCTACGCGTGCAATTCCAAATGTCTAGATTACTTCCTTCTGGGCAAAAGGGGATGAGTAGTAAGAGTATGCTCTGAACCACTGAAATTTATGGTCCTCATGCCCGAAAATGTTCAATGTATCTCCAGAGAATTGTTGTCAAGTTGCTGCCATAAGTTAACGAAGACGTTCCTTTGCTCCAAATAATGTTTAAAATGAGCGCTTGAGAGGGGTAACATAATCCTCTGTAAATCTTGGTTTAATGCATTTTCATAGGAGATCGCCTCGAGCCCTTCTCTTATTAATGACAATCTTTATGAACATTCATGATGAGTTGTTAGCATTCAAAGCATACTAAATGCACATTGGGAAGAGTGCGAGGGTGGCAGGGACGAACAAGAGCGAAATAGGATTTGAGACTTTTGTGACCCGGGAACCCATGAACCCGTGACTGCAGAGGGTTCAAAATCGGCTAAGTATAGGATAGCGCGACGGTCGGACGGACTCATCGTAGGAGGAATGAGACTTGGAAGTTCGGAGAGTTCGGGGGTCAAAATGTAGATCGCGAAACTTTTGGATGCAAACTGTATATCACGGAACATGGGATATGAGAGTTCGACCCCGCTAACCCGAGAACCCGTGATCGCAAAATAGGCTAAGTATAGAATGGTGTGGCGGTCGATTGGACTCGTGATGTGTGGGTATGGATGGAGATGAGGATCTTCAATTTTGCCAGCCCGGGAACCTGTCGTTGTGAAAAAAATGACTAAGTAAAGAACTAGAAAGGGAAAGTAGAAGGAAAAAGGAAAAAGGGAAAAACGGGTAAGTATAGAAGAGGGAAAATAAAGGGAGAAAAGAAAATGGGAAGATAGAAAAGTGGAGGGAAATTTCGGAAGCGGGAAATGATCTTAATAGTAATGTACCCATCACCCGGGTTGGGCCACGCCACATAAAACTCTATGTCTTACGACTCTGATACCATAATGTAACGTTCCCCAACCCAACCGAGGGATGTTACAGTGTGGAATACACATGAAAACAAAATTATGCTAACTAAAGTAATTATTTTACTGTTAGTCGATTTATGGTAGCTTACAACTACAAATTTAAAATAGATTTAGCTATTGTTTATATCCATAAAACAAATGCATCTAAAGCATGCTAATAATCAACACGAAACGAAACTAAACAACTCATTACAACAACATATAAGTCATTCTCATTTACGCAGAGTTCACGCACAACAATAACACATGTAAATAACTCAACAACAAGATAAAACACTTATTTTTAAACAAGAATTGTGCAACCAGTTGCTTGGGACAGACGTTCCACCCAACCATAGACTAATTGTTCCAAATATCAACAACCAGTCACCGCCAAGGCGAGGCTAGTAATCCAGAAAAGAGGGTGGTCTCTCACAGTCCACTCGCAACTCATAAAACTCATAACCCAACTAATATTCTCCTTCAACTATCCCAATTTTTCTACTAGCTCTCTTCCTCTTGACCTACCCAACCTAAGGAATGCACCATTCATTTATCAGGGATGTACCATCCATTTATCTGGGATAACCAAAGGGATGTACCATTCATTTATTAGGGTTAACCTAAGGAATGTGCCATTCGTTTATCATGGTCTCTCTGGCACAAGCAGCTAGGAATCTCTCAGTCGGGAACTCAAGGGAACTTGTTGCTAGGAAAAATATCATCAAACTAACAACAAACACTTGTTGTTTTAGTGCAAATCCTAGAAGAGTTCACTCTTCAGGCTTGCCAATGTAGCTCTTTAGTTTTTCAGCTCCAATTTGCTCTAGTTATGCTCCAACATGCTCTATAATTCGCCATCCATGTGTTCACTAGCTCCAAGCTCTCTTTCTAGCTCTCCCCTTTCTTCCCATCACAAATCTTGATGTGTCATACTATTGTCCTCCAACCAATATAAATTTCCTCTCTTTGTCTTTCCTTTCTTGACTCACACTCTTCCCCAAGTTGATTGTACTCAACCCCCTTGTGCCTAATAACTTTGGGATGTGACCACTCACACCCACCCTCTGACATGTATTCAATGATTGGATTTGTGAACACTTAATCATAAATGGGAAGGTTCGTACACAATACACAACTTTAAGAAAAATGGGTTAAATTAATATACATGGGCATTTCCCCCTTTGACCCCCTCTTGGCCATTATCCTAGACACTTCCCTCTTTTGTGGATTAATTCAGCCCCCATCTCTTGTCCATGTCCCCTTTAACAACTGGCATCACAATTTATTATTAAGACATTGAAATATAATTCGCATATTACATCGCTTGGTCGTAGCCACATATTATATCCACATAAGCATTAATTAAAATGGGGATTATAATGGGTATGCTATATGCAAATTTACATCACGATACTTAGAAATAAAATTTCTACAATTTAACAGCTCCAACCATCAATCTCTTGTTCCTCTCAACTTGTCGACCCAAGGAATGCACCATTCAATTATTAGGGTTGACCTAAGGGATGTACCATCCATTTATCAAGGTTAACCCAAGGAATGATCCATTCATTTATCAAAGTCCCCAACGCAGTTGGCTAGGACTCTAAGATGTGGTTCCAGAACTCTAGCTTTCCAAAATGGAGTCTTGCATTTTGCCTTCTTCAAAATTGTCAAAAATTTTCAGGTACTCTTCCCGCATGTTTGAATTCATGCTCCCATGTAGCATCTTCGAGACTGTAGTAGGTCCATTGAAACTTTACCATCCCTATGGCTTTTTTCCTCAGCACTTTGACTTTTCGGTCCTGGATACGTACTAGTTCCACCTGAAAATTCACTTTGTGCTCCACCTGGATCACATTCCAATCAATTATGTGGTTAAGATCAGGCACATATTTATTTAACAATGACACATGAAATACATTACGCACTCTCATGGATGAAGGCAAAGCTAACATGTATGCAATTGGCCCTATCTTTTCTAATATTTCAAAAGGCCCTCAATATCTCGCTACCGACTTCAGGAAGCTTCCTAATCTTAATGAACTTCTCTTTGCCTTCACTTTCAAAAACGCATGTTCGCCTACTTTAGAATCTTTAAAAACTTTGTTCTTGTCTGCATAACTTTTCTGCCCATCCTGGGCAGCCTTTAAATTCTGCTTTATCTTTTCCATCTGATCTTCCATTTCTTTAAACAATTCTGGCCCAACAATTGCTCTGCATGTTGGATTATCCCAACTCACGAGAGTGTTGCATTTTTTGTCATACAATGCTTCAAACAGACTCATCTTCAATGAGGCTTGATACCAATTATTGTAGGCAAATTCAACTAAATGAATATAATCTTCCCATTTTGATGGTTAATCCATCACATACATTCTAAGCATGTCCTCAAGTATCATGTTAGTCCTTTATGCTTTCCCATCTACCTCTGGATGATATGTTGTACTAAGATTTAGATTTGTTCCAAAGCCTTTGAACAAACCTTTCCAAAAATTTGAAGTAAATTTTGGATCTCTATCTAAAACTATTAATTTAGGCACTCCATGTAGCCTGGAAACTTTCTATATGAAAATCTTTACAATATTTGTTGCCTTATGTGTAGTATTTACTAGAATAAACTGTGTTTCTTTAGTCAATTTATCCACCACCACCATGATGGAATCATGTTGCTTCATTGTTCTAGGCATCTTAGTAATAAAATCAATTGTAACTACTTCCCACTTCCATTCTAGAATGGGCAATGGTTGTAGAAAACCTGTTTGGTGTCTATGCCTGATCTTCACCTTTTGGAATTCTAGACATCTAACTATGTAATTAGCCACTTCTTTCTTCATTCCCGACCAAAAGTATTAGCTTCTCACAGCTACAATTGTTTTTTGATATCCTGGGCACCTAGCATATGACACATTGTGCATTTCCTTTAGAACTGGTTTTTTCAACTCATCAGAATTCGGCACATATATTTTTTCCCTTAGACATGAGAATTCCATCTTCTTTCAGCTCATAAAAAATAAATTTTCATTGAAAATTACCTTGTTGTAATGTTTCTTTTATTTTCACATATTCTTGATCTTAATCCGTAGTTGCAATAATTTTATCTTTCAAATTTGTCTTATCCATGTTGATGGTTTCCACATGCACTTCTTGAGATCTCCTACTAAGTGCATCAACCACTTGATTTTCTTTGCCTTTTATATGCTTAATTTCAAAGTCATATTCACTCACAAATTCCAGCCATCTAGTTTGTCTAGCATTTAGTGTTGGTTCTCCAAACAAATGTTTCACACTACAGTGGTTTGTTCTTAGCTCAAATTTCTCACCCATAAGGTAATTCCTCCACATTTTCAATGCATGTACAATCGTTGTTAACTCCAAGTCATGTGTAGCATAATTCCTCTCATGCTCTTTTAATTTTCTAGACACATAGCATACCACATGGTCCCTTTGATTGAGAACTCCACCGAGTCCTTCCTTCCATGCATCGATGCACACAAAAAAAACTTCATTTGGATCTGCAATGTTCAAGATTGGTGCACTTGTCAATATTTCCTTGAATTGTTGAAAGCTCTCTTCACACTTGGAAGTCCATTCAAATTTCACCCCCTTCTTTTGCAAAGAAGTGATTGGACTTGCAATTCTTGAGAACCCTTTTATGAATCTTCGGTAATAAATGGCAAGACCCGTGAATGATATGACCTTTGTCACATTCTTTAGCGTTGCCCATCCTCTAATGGCCTTTATCTTCTCAGGGTTAACTTCTATACCTATTGTTGAAATGATATGCCCCAAGTACTGAATCTTCTTTTGGAAAAAGATGCACTTGCTTAGCTTAGCATGCATTTTATGCACTCTTAAAACTTGCAACACCATTCTTAAATGTTGCTCATGTTCCTCTTCTGATTTAAAATAGATGAGGATATCATCTAAGAACACAATCACAAACTTGTCCAGGTACTCCCTGAACACTCCATTCATTAGGCACATAAAATCTGTTGGGACATTTGATAACTCAAATGGCACTACCGTGAATTCATAATTCCCATATCGTGTTCTGAATGTTTTCTTAGTGATGTTTTCTTCCTTTATTCTTACTTGATACTAGTCTGATCTCATGTCAATCTTCTAAAATATTCTTCCACCTTTTAGTTGGTCAAACAAATCATCAGTTATTGGCAAAGGATGCTTATTCTTTATGGTAACCTTATTAAGCTGCCTGAAATCAATACACAGCCTTAAGGTTACATCCTTCTTCTTCACAAAAAGAACCAGGGCTCCCCAAGGTGACACACTTGGGCGTATATACCCCTTCTTCATAAGCTCTTCAAGCTGCATCTGCAACTCTTTTAGTTCTAGTGTGCCCATTTTGTAAGGTGTCTTAGACACTAGGGCAGCTCCTAGCACCAAATCAATAGAGAAATCAATGTCTCTTTTTGGTGGTAGTCCCAAAATTTCTCTAAAAACATCTTCAAAATACCTCAAAATTGGATGGTCTTCAATGCTTTCCACTTTGTCTTTGGTTGCCTCCATATGGGTTTCAAACATCTGACATTCTTTCTTGGAGCTCTTCTTCAACTGCATAGTTAAAATCTCTCTAACAACTACATCTCTTGGAATGCCTTGAATCTTTCCTTGCTTCCCTTCCTCATCAAGACATGTGATTGTCTTGTTGTGACAGTCTAGGACAACATGATGTTCTACAACCAATCCATTCAAAATAGACAATCATATGAACCCAACAGTATGATGTTTGCATCTACCTTTGTGCTAAGTCCCATGAAATCTTTTACCAACTCGTTGATTTTCCTCTTAACCGTCGTGGCTAGCTGAACTAACCAAGATTTCTTGTGCTTACTTATTTGCAAGTGAAATATTTCAACAATGTTAGCATTTATGTAACTATGGCTAGCTAAAAAATCAATTAAATTTGCTATGGGCTCATTATTGACCTTACCTTCCACTTCAATCATGGGAGATTGATATTCAACTTGCTTGTTATCCAAGGCTGCATAGATCCTTGGCATGCTTATGTCATTGTCTTCCATTATTTCAGGATCCTTAATGTTGTGGACAATCCTCATTTTTTCTACTTTGTGAGGGAAATCCCTACATAGATGATTTTCATCACATCCCCAACATTGCACCGGTTGTTTCCTTGGCCTTTTTCCAAATGAATCTGCAGTCTCGTCTTCATTTTGTGCGACTTGGCCGTGTTTATTCACTTGGAAATTATTCTTGAGAAAGGGTAGCTTAAAACCCTTCTGCCATTGATCCTTCTTATCCTTCATCTTGTTATTACAAGCTTTTTGTAAAACTGGTCTTCCTTTGCTCTGCTCATACAGATGCCTTGCTCTCCTTACGGCTTCCCTCAAGGTTTTGGGGTTACCATATTGAATCTTATCACTGTAGAAAGAGGGTAACCCAGTTAGAAACCTTTGGATTTTGAATTTATAATCCTTGATGAAGTCAACATACGTCAACAATTCAAAGTACCACTTCTAATATTCCTCCATTGTCATGGTTCCAACCTTGAGTTCAAAGAACACTTTCATCTTTCTTTCATAGTAATGTTCGGACAAATATTTCTCTTGGAAATATCCCTTGAACTGCCTCCATGAGATTTTTTTTCTCATTAAGGTTATTGGCTTCCTTAAGTTGATCCCACCACATGGTTTCCTTCCCTTGCAAGTGGTAGGTGGCAATTCTAAGTTCTACCCGGTATGGGTAATTATGTTGATGGAAATATTTCTTCATTTCCAACAACGACGCCTCAACATCTTCTCCTTTCTTGTGCTCACCATTGAGAGTTGGTGGCTTAATATTCATGTGTTCACCCTGCAAGATGTCTACTTCAAGTCTTCTCCTTTCCCTCCAAATAGGAGACACACTTGGGATACTCCTTGGACCTAAACTTGCATGAGTTCTTCTAGTGGAATTCCTCGGAGATTATGGCGTCTACCCATGCTTCTTGACTTACTATCATTCCCATGATCATCTCTTTTGCTATGGGATCTTGATGTTAATACTTGTCTAGCACTAGTTGCTTGCTTGGTGCTAGAGTCCTTGTTAACTTGCTTCTGTAGCATATTTAGGATTTTAAGTATCCGTTCTTTATACTTCATGATCCTCTCGTTATCTGCCCTATAGATCTGCACTTCTTTTTGCAGACTTCTCATAGTTACAGTCCCCTGCTTGTCTCTTCTCCCATTAGACTCGGTCTCAGCATTACCCATGTTGGTATGCAGACCTCCAATTTCTTCTTCATGGTTTTAAAACCCTTGAGCATATTCCATGTCTCTAGTTCTCATGTAGGAAATAAAGTATGTTTTTTTGTATCTCTAACTCTACAGGAATGTCCATGCAATAATTGTTGTTAGAATTAAGCATATTGCAAAATATTTATCAATTAGATTACAATTCATTCCTTGTTTTAAATTATGAAGAATATTAATGCAGTACTTCCAAGTAGGATTCCTTAAATGCATTCATCTTCGAAACAATTTTCCAATGAATGTCTTCATGCTTCAATCTGAGTTTTGAGTGAAAAGTTATAGCTAGTACAAGTTGCAATTTCCACTCTTTTGCTGCTATAGAATTCACTTTTATCGCTTTTGAATAAAATATAATGCCCAAATTAAAATTCTCGGTTGACGGATCTCTTCTACCCCTCAATACCTTTCCAACGACTATTTGTTTGATCCAATATGAGCTTCGCGCTGAAAATTATGGTGGTAAAACAATGAAGGAACATTCATTAACACTTGCAACATAGTAGCAACACTCAACAACTGTCCGATCATTTCTTGATTAGATCTTCGTCGTTGATCTGTCTTAATGGATTCACTGCAAATATGAGTCATATCTCTTCTTCATACCATTCATGAACCCACCACTAACACTTAGCTTCTTTTTCATTTGTGGACTCACGGACTCGCAAACTCGCGGACTCATAATTTGTAACCTTCCTTTCATAAGTTTGTCCTAGAAGACTCAACACTTAACCATTTTTCCATCTATACGGACTTGCAGACTCATAATCTTGTAATTTTTCTTTCATAAGCTCGTCCGAGAAGTCTCAATACTTAACCATTTTCCATCTATGCAGACTCGCGGACTTAACACTTAGACAAATTCCAAGATCTTACCATGGTTTTGTTGAACTGACAGTTGGCCTGCCACATGGCTCCACATCACCCTCCAACTGTCATCACGTCCAACATGTACCTACCACCATGGCAGTACACATATTTCTTCTACCACATCAGCTGACATGTCGACATCATCGTACGAAAAATACCCAAATTTTTTCGATTTCCTTATTTTTGAAAATTCCATAGAGGCTCAATTCTTCAAATTACCCATGAAATTTCTCTCAATTTCACTGCAATAATTTAAACAAAGAAGTTGTAGACATACTCCATAATTAATTCTTTGTGAATTTCCGCTTCAACATTCCGCTAACTCGACCCATACAGGCTCAGTGTTGAAAACAAGGCTTTGATACCACTTTGTAACATACCCAGCACCTAGGTTGGGCCATGCCACATAAAACTCTTTGTCTTACGACTCTGATACCATAATGTAACATTCCCCAACCCGACGGAGGGATGTTATGGTGCAGAATACACATGAAAACAAAATTTTGCTAACTAAAGTGATTCTTTTATTGTTAGTCGATTTACTATAGCTTACAGCTACAAATTTAAAACAGACTTAGCTACTGCCTATATCCATAAAACACATGCATCTAAATCATGCTAATAATCAACATGAAATGCAACTAAACCACTCATTATGGCAGCATATAAGTCATTGTCATTTACACAGAGTTCACACACAACAATAACACATGTAAATAACTCAACAACAAGATAAAACACTTATCTTTAAACAAGAATTGTGCAACCAACTGCTTGGGATGGATGTTCCACCCAACCATACACTGACTATACCAAATCTCAATAGCCAATCACCCTCGAGTCGAGGCTAGTAATCAACAAAAGAGGGTGGTCTCTCACAGTCCACCCGCAGCTCATAAAACTCATAACCTAACTGATATTCTCCTACAACTATCCCAATTTTTCTACAAACTCTCCTCCTGACCTGCCCAACCCAAGGAATGCACCATTCATTTATTAGGGATAACCCAAGGGATGTACCATCCATTTATCAGGGGTAACCTAAGGGATGCATCATCTGTTTATCAGGGTTAACCCAAGGAACGTGTCATTCGTTTATCAGGGTCTCTTTGGCACATATAGCTAGGAATATCTCAGTCGAGAACTCAAGGGAACTTGCTT
>JASDQU011178309.1:15555-26375 GCA_032191745.1 Picea mariana
GATGTACCATCCATTTATCAGGGGTAACCTAAGGGATGCATCATCTGTTTATCAGGGTTAACCCAAGGAACGTGTCATTCGTTTATCAGGGTCTCTTTGGCACATATAGCTAGGAATATCTCAGTCGAGAACTCAAGGGAACTTGCTTCTAGGAAAACTATCAACAAACACTTGTTGTTTTAGTGCAACTCCCACAGGAGCTCACTCTTCAGGCTTGACAACCTGGATCTTTAGTTTTCTAGCTCCAAATTGCTCTAGTTATGCTCCAGCTTGCTCTAGAATTCTCCCTCCATGGTTGCACCAACTTCAAGCTCTCTGTCTCACTCTCCCCTTTCTTTCCATGCACAAAACTTGATGTGTCAAACTGATGTTCTCCAACCCATACAAATTTCCTCTCTTTGGCTTTCCTTTCTTGACTCACACTCTTCCCCAAGATGATTGTACTCAACCCCCATGTGCCCAATAACTCTGGGATGTGACCACTCACACCCACCCTCTTACATGTATTCAATGATTGAATTTGGGAACACTCAATCATAAATGGGAAGGTTCGTATACAATACGCAAGTTTAAGAAAAATGGGTTAAATTAATATACATAGGTATTTCCCTCTTTGACCCCCTCTTGGCCATTATCCTAGACACTTCCCTCTCTTGTGGATTAATTCAGCCCCCATCTCTTGTCCATGTCCCCTTTAGCAACTGGCATCACATTTTATTATTAAAAGCTTGAAATACAATTCACATATTACATCGCTTGGTTGTAGCCACATATTATATTTACATAAGCATTAATTAAACTAGTGATTATAATGGGGATGTTACAATATTAATACCTTAATAAATACATTATCAAAGTATTAATACATTAATTGACAATGACCATGGATTATTATGGTTAACCATGACCATTGTCAACCTTGGTAGACCTTGGTTGACTTTGGGAAGGAAAGGTTGACTAATGTTTATCGTGATTGTCCTTCACCATGGTTGACCGGGGTTTATTATGGTTGACCATGCCCATGGCTGACCTTCATTGACCATGTGGATCTAATTATGTTGGGCCATGTTACTTATGTTTAACCATAGTTTACTATGGCACTATTGCATTGCAATGTTGACATGTTTTGTTCGTCACATTACGACATCAAGTTTTGTTTGTCACATTATGACAACAACATTTGTTCTTCACATGACATTGTAAGATTACAGTCATCAAATTACGACGAAGGTTTTTTTTGGTCACATTGTGGCATTGAAATAGGTTTTTCACATTCTGAAAATGGGTTATGTTTGTCACATTGCGACGTTCGGAAATGTTCGTCTCATTGCAATGTTGGTCTATGTTTGTCATATTTGTCGCATTGGGTTGTGTACATCACATTGCGATAATGGTTTGTGTTCATCCCATTTCGACGTTTGAAAATGTTTGTCACAATGTGACGTCAAGATATGTGCATCACATTGCAACACGAGGATATGTTCATCACAATGTGATGGCAGGGTTACGGACGTTGCAATGCGACATCCATTTATGTTCGTCACATTGCGATGGCATGGCTATGTTCATCACTTTGTGACGATAGGGCTACAGATGTCGCAATGCAACATCCATTTATGCTCATCACATCGCGATGACAGGGATATGTTTGTCACCTTGCGATGTTTGTATATGTTTGTCACATTGCGACGTTACTATGTTTGCTAGAATGCAATGTAACTATGTTTGACACATTGCGACGTTACTATGTTTGCTAGAATGCAACGTAACTATGTTTGACACATTGCGATGTTACCATGGTTGGTAGATTGCAACGTAACTATGTTCGAGACATTGTGACGTTACTATGATTGGTAGATTGCAATGTGACTATGTTCGACACATTGCGACGTTTGGAAACGGTTCTCACATTGCGACGTTGGGATATGTGCATCACATTGCAATGTGAGGAAATCTTCATCACATTGCAACGACAGGGCGATGTAAGACACATTGTGATGTCGGTTTATATTCGTCAGATTACGACATTTATATCCACATTACAAAGACATGGCTATGTTCATCACATTGCGACGTCAGTTTAAGTTCATCACATTGCGACGTTACTATGTTCAATAGAATGCAACGTTACTACGTTCGTAAGATTGCAATGTTACTATGTTCGTTACTGTGTGACATGACTATGTATCACACATTGCAACATTACTATGTTTGTCACGTTGTAACGTCCAATTTTGTTTGTCAAATTGCAACGTCGGGGTATGTTTGACGCATGACAAAGTTGGATTGTATTTAGCACATTACGAAAAGGAATTTTTGGCGAAGTTTAAAAAAAAAAATCTAATTAAGTGTTTACTTTCTAAAAAAGATAAGAACTTTGAATTGATGTGATATATTACATAGAAGGAAACTTATAATCATACTTGTTCCAAGGACATGATAGCATATGATCTTGAAGTGTAAAATCTATCCATTCCAAATAATCATATATAAAATTAGAGTATGCATTTATGCATTATGCTTTTTGGTGTTGCAAATTGCAATTGTCAGGAAAACACAAAGGAAGGGGTTAAAAGCAATTAAGATTTATAGTAGCAAAATATTTAACTGAAATCCATTTATGACTAACTGTGATTGATTTCATGGTATTGTATTTGTGGGTAGATTCATACCACTAATGTGTTCATATAAGGGCATTCTAGGAGAAAGAGATTTTCATCTTCAACCATTTCATTGTCACAAAGGCGACAGATTCTTTCATGAGACGATGTTTTATTTCTATATTTTATAATGAAATAAAATTTTCATCAAAATTATTTTTTTTATAATGAAATCTTTCATAAAGATATGAAAGATATTTATATCTTGTGACAAATTTAAAATGTTTTAATGTTAATCAAAATATAAAATGTTGTCTTTCTCTTAATATATTGTTATTAGACATTTGGTTTAAAATATAAAATATTGTCTTTCTATCATATATTGTTATTAGACATTTTATTTACATCGAACACTTTAAAAAAAAAAATAGTATAATTATTTAATATTGTTAATTTTTGAATTTAATATTTTATTTATTTGATGTTATTTTTTATTATTATTGTTTGAATTTGTTCAATTACTTATATGTCAGTATTTTGGGGACTATTTTAAATAATTTAATTTTAATTAAAAGTATTTATATTTTGTTTGTTATTATTTTGATTATTATTTTAAACAATTTATTTTTAAGTAAAGGAACAAAATAATCATTTATAAAAAGATCCCAAAACAAAAAGATACATAATTATAATAAAAAAATAAATTAAAATGGTACATAGATTTATAATAATAAAATAAAATTTAAAATATATTAATGAAAATAATTTAAATGATTTAAAATAAAATTATATATATATAAAGAAGGTCCTTTTCTTAATATTGAATTTTATCTATACAATGCCAAGTGTTAGCCACATGTTTTGCCACAAAAGGGAAACTAGAATAGGTGGCTGCCATTAGAGACTCAAAGTTTGACGCATCACCGCGTGAGCTAAAACTGTATGAACAAAATTGTATGGCCTAGCTGTATGAACAAAACTATATGGACAGTATGGAAATGGTCACTATGACCATCTAGTCTGCAACAAGAGCAATCAAAAAACATAAGCCTGCAACGAGAGCAAACAAAGAACAAAAACCTGGAGGCTTTACTCCATAGGCAAGCTCGGGCGGCCATGGATGTTGTAGATAGGGGTGTACTTCTGGCCACACGTTGGGCATCGAGTCCGCGCAGGAGCGTTCGCTAGTGCATCGAATAGAATGTCCAGTCTTTGACCGAGGATGCGTTGTGAGTGCAGCTGATCATCTTGTTTTGGTTGAATTTCAAAGATAAGTTGGAGATGCTCCTCCATGAGACGATTTGCACAGAGCTAAGGCCGTTCCACTTCCTTATCCTCGTTAGCGATCACCGTGTTCTCCTCCACCTGCAATCTTGGGGGGGTTTCCTTCTCCACCATGCAGCTTTCGTCGCCGTACATCAAGTCCTATAGATTGATTTTCCAGGGGGGGCAGAAGACTAGTGGGCAAAGTAGTGCGCTCACTCAGTGAGGGGGTGATGGAGGAGGCTCCGACGGCCCTTGGCTATTATGCCTGGGGTCAAAGATACGAGCAGCAATGAGAGCCAATTGTGAGGGGGAAAGTCTTTTGGGAAGACGATGGCTTGAGTATAGGCAAGATGTGCCAGGCGGGCTCCAAAAGTCTTTTGGGAAGACGATGCAAAGCAAGCTCAACAAGATCAGAGTATGCATCGATGGATCTCATTGAGATTTCTCGATGAACATCAGATCCGAGCCAGAGGTCCAACCGACGTTGGATCCAAGAGAACCTGCACGCTCTTTAACAAGCAAGGTGACATGCAAAACCCCGAAAAATACAAAACAGGCACCTCAACGAAGACTCCATTTCGGAGTTTCGGTTACCGGGAGATGGAGAAGTCAAGAGTCGAAACTCTCCAACACAGGAGTCCCGAAGTCGCGAAATGCAAAACCTCGAAATCGTGAAACAAGTGCACCACTCGAAGTATTAAATACCAAGATTTCAGCTACCAGGAGATGGAGATGTCAGAGACTCTCCTCAACAGGAGTCCCAAAGTCGTAAAATGTGAAACCTTGAAATCGCGAAACAGGCACACCACTCGAAGTATTGAATACCAGGATTTCGGCTACTGGGAGATGGAGATGTCAGAGACTCTCCTCAACAGGAGTTTCGAAATCGCGAAATGTGAAATGGAAAAATGATGTGAGCCGTTGGTTCAAGAAGATCGTGGACCGTTGATCTGACTCCATTTCTAAGTATTGGATACCAGGATTTCGGATACCGGGAGATGGAAATGACAAAGACTCTCATCATAGGAGTCCCAAAATCGCGAAACCCGAAGTCGCGAAATGTCACAGACTCCATACCGGAGTTTCAGATAATGAGAGTAGGAGGAGTCAAGAGTAAAGACTCTTCATCAGAGGAGTCCCGAAATCGCGAAACTCGAAGCCGCGAAATGTCACATACAAGCTCCGTTTCGGAGTTTCGGGCACCACGACATGGAAATGTCAAGGTCTTTCACCACAGGAATACCGAAATGCCGATTCGCCGAAATGAAAAACGCTAGAGTACCGGACCGTTGATCTGAATCCATTTCAGAGTTTCGGATACTGGGAGTTGAAGTGTCAAAACACTTCACCACCAAGAGTGTCGAAATGTCGAAACGTGAAATTGTGAAATGCAGTTTCGACTAAGGATGAGGTTACAGCCATTGGTCACATCAACGGAAGATGGGGGAAGGAGTTAGTGAAGACAAGCTCCTTTTCGGAGTTTCGGGGGTCGGGAAATGGAGAGTACTAAAATCCTCCACCACGGTGATCCCAAAATGCCGAAGAGAAGAATGCCAAAATGAGCGCAAGATTTACAGAAGTTAATCCAACGGTGCAGATGAAACTAAAGAAGATCGGAGGGCTACTATAGCACTTCTCAGTGTAACTGCTAGAAACCACTGATGATTTATGTCAGAGGACTCGAAGAGACTTCTATGTGATTGACAGAGGAGGTGAAGAAGCTCAAGGCATCTGCAAGTAGAACAATGACTATTCATGGAGGTGATTAATAGCTAGATGAATGTTGGATCCTGTAACTACAACAAAGTAGTTGAGCTCGACCGTAACAGAAGATGAAGAAACTTAACTGCTGGTGACGTGAAGTAATTTGATCATGACACCCAGTGATGATGGACACATGGGATTAACAAACAGAGAAGCTGAAGAGTTTCCATGATGAACAGGTAGAGCACTCAACATGCACAGGATGCAGAACCATTGGACACAGGGCATGCACAAGATGCAGAGAGGAGATAAGAAGGTCGAACAAAGAAGAGATTGGTTGTTGTTGCTAGTGTGAGCGATGTCTGGGTGAAGAAGGAGGTGAGGTGCAATAGTTGAGATGGATAGAAGACAAAAGGTGCATTGAATGGGAATTGTGCATAGAGCACAACAGGCAAAAGAATAGAAAGTGCAATGGATGCATGCAGGAAGACAGTGAGGCAGACAGAGTAGCAAAACCTTGTAGAACAGTGATGAGACTGGTAAGCTGTTGTTTGAACATTATATCACTGTAATAAGTCATAATATCAAAGATTTATATTTCAGGGTGGTAGGGAGGTGCTAGGGAGGACTGGTGTCCTCAAAGTTCAAGTGGGTGCTTGAACACAGGGAGTAGTAGCTTCCGTCTAGTTGGTACTAGAGAAATCAGGGAGTTGGTACTTACTTCTAGTTGGTGCTAGAGAAACCAGGGAATTGGTGCTTCCTTCTAGTTGGTGCTAGAGAAACCAGGGAGTTGGTGCTTCCTTCTAATGGGTGCTAGAGAAAACAAAGAGTTGGTTCTCTCAGCAAGTTGCAGCTTGCAAAAATAGAGTTTGTAGCCTCACAATGAGTAGGTGCTCATATGTATGATAATGTAAAGAATGTAAATAATTCTTATCATATAAAGAAGAAGAGGTTTTTACTCTGTATGGGTTTCCTCGGGAAATATCTGTCTCTATGTATCTCATATATGTGACTGATGTTGAATGTGCCATTGCTTATTTTCCTACATTATTGTGATTATCATTGAGTACCTTGTAAAGAATTTAAAAGAAGCATAATTGTTTAAGCACGGTGACAACTGATTCACCCCCCCCTCTCAATTGTCCAACATGCACCTCTCTTAGACTTCCCCCTTTCTCTTGGCATGGTGGAAAAAATGCATAGGCATAGGGCAGAGGGTAGAGAGGCGGTTAGAAAGTGCTCGGGAGAGCTCGAAAGAGCTGAAGCGCAGGTGAAAAAGCCAAGGGAAATGCAAAGAAATATCCTGTAAGGGCCGAGGGACAGAAGCGGGGTAGTGAAAGGGTAAGGAGAGAATTCTCCAGAGAGAGTAATGGAGCAGACACATTTGTAGAGGGAAAAAGTGAGAAAATGCTTAGAGGAGCCAAGGAGCAAGAGAAAATGCAGAGAGGGAATGAATGGGTTCACCAAGGTGATTGCCCACTTAGTACACCGTGAATTGAAGGATGGGCTAGCCATTAGAGCCGAGGTGACGACCTCCCTAGGCCTAGTACTCCTGGTGTTGCTTGCACGAGGGGCCATTAACCTTGCAAGGTTGTCCAGGCGCATTACCATTACTATCTGCGGGGTGCGAGCCATTTAGTAGTTATGAGCGATGGGCTATGAGTCGGGGTTAATAACTCCCCTTGCCACTCCATTCCAGTTGTCCTCTTCACTGACCAGGTGACACCCCATCCAGGGGAATATATTAATAAAAATGGCTTATATGATTTAAAATAAAATTTTAAATATATTAATGAAAATGACTTATATAAAAAATTTAATATATTAATGAAAATGACTTATATAAAAATTTTAATATATTAATGAAAATGACTTATGTGATTTAAAATGAACTTTTAAATATATTAATGAAAATGACTTAAATGATTTTATAGTATAATTTAAAATTTTAAAATAATATTAAATATAAAATTCATATAAAAAAATCAGAATTAAATGAAAATTTTATCATAATAAATTTTGCAATCATAAATTCAAAATTAAAGTCATGAATTATTTTATTTTTATTTTTTATAAGTCAACTCAAACATACTTAAGTATTTCCTTGTAAAATTGGAAAACTTAGATAATGTAAATGTATTTAATAATAATTATCATTATATATCATAAAGAAAGATGTTAATCTTCTAATACTTAAATAACTAATAATAAATGGATTTATATTATTATACTTCTCTTGAGGAAATGGAATTCCTACTTTAAAAGTCTCTACAAGTTCCCTAATGCCATGGACACCATTCCTATTGTCCCTACAGAGGATGAAGTTTTTTCTTTGGATGACATAGAGTTCGGGGTTAAGCGCTTTGCAAATGGGAAAGCTAAGGACATTAAAGGCTACCAAGCTGAATTTTTTAAAATTGGAGGGCCTATCCTCATCCCTCACGTACATAAGCTCTTCAAATTAACAGTCAAACAGGGCTTCCCTAAACCTTGGATGCAAAGCCTCATTGTTCCTATTTTAAAAAACGAGGATAGAAACACTCCCTCTAATTATAGGACCATTATGATTAGCCCAATTTTAGCCAAGCTTTATGGAATTATTTTGGAAAAGAAGATTAGCCTTTGGATGGAAAGTCACGATAAAAGAGCTAAAGGCTAGGCCGGGTTTAGGAGATATCATTCAACCGTGGACCATCTTGTTACCTTTAGGATCATTGCAGAGGAATTCCACAATACTAAAACCAATCTTTTTTGTTGTTTTTTTGACTTTAGAAAATCTTTTGACACGGTTCCTAGGAAAAACCTTTGGGATAGGTTGGAAGAGATAAGAGTGCCTTTCGAGTTGACGGTTGCTGCAATAAGGTTGTATGAAAACGTTATTGCCAATTTTAAGAACACTAAGGGCTGGTCAAAAGAGATTAACTGCAATATTGGAGTCAAACAAGGTTGTCCCTTGTTCCCTACCCTCGTTGGCATATACATTGACAAGTTAGAAGATTGATGGGAAGAAGCAGGTTGTGTCAAACCTACTCTCATTGGTATAGTCATCAATATTCCCCTATATGTTGATGATATCATTCTTATGGTGAGGAGTTGCCACGATCTTGGAAAGCAACTAAGAATCCTCAAGGATTTTTGTTCCAATATGGGTATGACTATTAATACTGACAAGACTAAGGTCATGATCATTAAATCTAATAAGATAACTTATGATACCTTCATATATGACAACAACAACTTGGATGAAGTGACTTCATACAAATATCTTAGAATCGATATTCACCACAAGCTCAACTAGAATTATAGCATTGAGAAAATGATTATTAGGGGATGGAAAGCTTATTATGGGCTTGAAAACAATTGTAAATAAATCGACCTTTGGATTTTAGATAAGAAGAAACTCCTCTTTGAAACTCTTGTTATGCATGTTATTCTATATGGATGCGAAGTCTGGGGATGTAGTATCTCTCATGAATTCTGGAGAAAGATAGAGAAAATCCAAAAGAATTTTATAACCTATAATCTCAAAATTGAAGGAAATACGCCCTATTTCATTCTCCTCTTAGATGCAATACTTTCCCCCATTGAGAACATAGCTATGACTAGATACCTAATGTATAAGAACAAGTTAAACAACATGGAAGACAAGAGGCTTCCTAAAATTGCTTCAAAATCTAGTCGTAACCACCTTCGACTCAAGTGAGAATACCATAAAGATCCTCAATCTTGGCTAACCCGGTGGGGAATCATGGAAGAGACCATTTTGCATAATAAGGATACTATTAAAAATAGTCTTAAATCAAAGTTTAAGGAGAAAATGTGGTTTGATAAAGGTTAGAGGAAAAAAGGAAAATAAAGTATTATAAGGATGTAATCAACCCAAATCTAGAAGATCAAAACTATCTCTTTGTTTTAACAAGTGTAAAGAAAAAAAAAAACATTGTTAAGATAAGAACAAATTCTCACGAGCTCCATAGTGAAACTGGGTGTTGCTCTATTCATAAAACGCCATGGGATGAAAGAGTGTGTCACCTTTGTGACACTAAGAAGGTTGAAGATGAAAAACACTTTCTCCTAGATTGTCCAGCCTATACCCAGATTAAATCTCAATTTCAAAATATTTGTCACACTACCAACCTTCCAAACTTTTTAACTCAACAAAACTATGATGATCTTGGAAAACTTCTCTTAATGCTTTTTGAGCATAAAAACAATTTCTAAAGAATTGCAAGTAATCCCTTACCCTCTTAAGGTCTGATAGACCAATCCGGTCTTAGTGGACGTTAATCATCATCATCATCATTCTAAAAAGAATTAAATCTTTAAGTACTTAAAAAGTTAATGGATTTATATTATTATATTTTAGTAATCTCTCGTGTTCTAATATTATGCTTGCTAAAAACAATAAGAATACTTATATTTTGTGTGTTAGTGTTAGTGTTTTGGCCACTATTTTAAATAATTTAATTTCAATCAAAAAGTATTTATATTTTGTATGTTACTATTTTGATTATTATTTTAAATAATTTACTTTCAAGTAAACCAACAAAACAATCATTTATAAGAATTGTCAAAACAAAAAGATTCATAATTATTTTGATTATTATTTTAAATAATTTGCTTTCAAGTAAACCAACAAAACAATCATTTATAAGAATAGTCAAAACAAAAAGATTCATAATTATAATATTAAAATAAATTAAAATGGTACATAAAAAAAAAAAATTGTTAGAAATGTCGAATCACACTCAGCGTGGGTGTACCAATCCTTAACATGGTTAGATTTTTGGGTCTCTCATCCCGTCTAAAAACACCGTAAGGGTATTGAACTTAGGTCGCCTAGCAAACAAAACCCACACCTTAATCAATTGAGCTAACGAGAATTGACCAAAATGATACATAAATTTATAACAATAAAATAAAATTTTAAATATATTAATGAAAATGATTTAAATGATTTTATAACAATAAAATAAAATTTTCAATAGATTAATGAAAATGATTTAAATGGTTTTATTGTATAAAATTTTAAATATATTAATGAAAATGATTTAAATGATTTTATAACAATAAAATAAAATTTTCAATAGATTAATGAAAATGATTTAAATGGTTTTATTGTATAATTGAAAATTTCAAAAAATATTAAATATAAATATTTTATAAAAAAAATCACAATTAAATGAACAATTTATCATAATAAATTTTGTAACTATAAATTAAAAAACAATGCTAATATAAATCAATATT